>JAQFVV010013121.1:0-249151 GCA_028023455.1 Epiperipatus broadwayi
ATATATATATATATATATATATATATATATATATATATATATATACAAATCTTTCCTTTCTTATGCTTTGGATTGATAGTATATTTATATCCATATATAGTATATATATATATATATTGTAACCTAATAAAAAGGGTTCAAATAGAAATAACTAAGTAAAGGTTCAATATATATAACTATCAAGAATTATGGGGAAATTGTTAATAACCAGTATTATAACTCAGGTATATGAAATCATGTGAGGTGAGTACACTAGTAATTCAATAAAATATAACTCAGGTATACAGGCAGTAGGTTTTATCCACTTTCATTCCTTGGTTTGATGTTAAGTGCATGTTTAAACAAATACTAAGTGAATATGGTCTAGCAGGGCGCCACTAGATTATCTGAATCTAGACACGGTTATATCTAATAACCTTTCACATGTACCGGGTTTGAATCCCTTTTTGGTACTTTATTTATAATAAAATGGAAGATTTTGCTTTTTGAGCCATATCACTATAAGCACTAATATTTAGGTAAAAGTAAAACATCTTTAAACCAAAGTGGAGTTCATTGAACATAAATCATTTCTCAGATCTTAACATAACAAATGTGTTTCAATATTTTTATAAGTTCACTAGCTCAGATTATATATAACTAATTTAGGATGGCAATTCACTCATCCTTGCATGAAATAGATGATGGGATGTGGTTATAATAATACTAAGAAATCACTAAATATTATAAAATCAATATTTATTTATGGCCTTTAAACAGTTAAACAGCTCATTAATTAAAATGTTGATGGCGATGATGATGATGATAATAATAACAATAATGACAAGGGTTTCAACTACAGCTCTAGGACTAAGCCTAAACATAAAACTAAATTTTATAAAGAAATTCATAATTATTGCTTAATTTTAGCATATTTACTTATATCTTAAATAACTAATATTCAACCATTGATGATGATGAATAATCACACTTAACAAAGACTACACTTAATGAAATATATACGCCTCGTTTAATAAAACAAACTAATATTTATTACTACAGTTCTAACATATACATAAAAATTTCTAGATAAATATGAAAATTGACATGAATAATAATAATAATAATTGATTATATAACAATCCTCAGATTAATTTTAAGTTCTTCCCCCTTTCCCTTCAAATGTATTTTGTATTAAGTTGGACGTCACATTGACCATGATTTTCACTCCATGAGAAAAGTATTTAAAAAAAAATATTATCTGCTCATTGGCACACATACTTTAAAATCCAACATGTAAATAGAATAAAAAAAAATGTTAGTAGAATTGAAAGAGCAAGTTTTAGAAACAAGTTTTAAATTATTTTCTCCCCCCTCTCTTCCAAGCGCTGAAATCTATACTGAACTTGAAACAAAATAATCTAATATTCTAATACTACTCATTATTTCACATTCACTCCCAATTATACACATATAAAAATATCATTATGTATGTGCGTGTTTTATCCCATAATAACAAAATATTATTAAAAACCAAAATAATAATAATATATCAGTTAAAACTAAAATCATAACACCATAAAAAAAAATTGTTTTACACATTAATATTGTAAAATTAATAAACAAATAATTTTCATACTTTCAAGGTCATTTATGAAGCTCAAAGTTATTATTAGTAAGACATTCTTGTTTTAATCGATCTGAATAGTCTTTAAAAGTTCTTTAAATAAAATATACCACTTTATTGCTAAAATGTTTCTTAAGACTGATATCATAAAGAAAATAGATATAAAAAGTCATATTACCGATCTTTTGTTTGTGGCGAATTTCCAAGGGTTCAAACTTGTCTATATTTCTGCAGCTACTATGTGGGAACAATCTCTTTCTTGAGGTGTATAACTATTTAATGATGATGACTCTATTGAGGTTATTTGCTTTAGTGGACAATTTGGAAATCATTATATTAATTTTTCTTCTCTTCCTGTCAAGCATGTGGATGAAATACAGCAGTTGTTTTCACATTTATAAATTTTCTTGAGTTTAAAATCAGTTGTTGGAACAATTAATTGGACTTGATGATTAATATTTATCAGTAGATTAATTCATCTTCTTTGAATGCAGGTGAATGCTTTCTTCCTTCTATTAAAAACATCTTATTTATCTGGTCAGTTGAAAGGTGTAGAATATTATTTTAGACACATCTTTTCTTTCCTATGTGATGTGCAGCTTCCTCCAGATGGTCCGGCAAATGGGATATACATATAATTTTTCTAGCCCGCCATTTCTTATATTTTCAACATTCAAATTTGATAGTTTAATAATCTGAATCAATCACAATAATCTCATAATAATTCAAGACAGCTTTTTATATCCAATTTTTAGCTAACTTAACCAATCAGAGATAGCATCACTTGCTATTTTTGGACAAATTTGTTTTAATTAGATCTCTAATTTATTTTCAACTAAATGATTTTTCAACTGAAAAGTTTAATCCTTTTTCCAGACACTTTTGTTTAAAAAAAAATAGACTCAATCCTTATTTCCTTTCTTTTCTTTTTTTTTTTTCTTTTAACATCCAGGTAACACTTCAAATCTTTGAGCTTCCTTCTTTAGATCTTGATAAGACAATTTCAAAAATCATAGTTCTGACCCATTATAAGCTTCCAAAGTGAAAAACAATTATTTACAAAAAAAAAATTGCTACAAAGATTGATATCTGATTAAACAGATTTCCTCTTTTAACAAACAATTGTACAAAAAAAATAATTTAACAGATTTAATACTTCCTTTTCTTTCAATATTTAGGAAATGTAAAATTTTGTATGTAATGTACACACATCCTTCATTCTTTCAAATCATTCATAAACTAACCTTAAATAATATAATTGCTAGCTTAGTAATTATAACCCAATTATTTAATTAAATCTGTAACTTTTAAATCCCACTTATAATTAAAGAAAAGCAAAATAGAAGTATAGAATAAAATGTTAGAATTGATCAAGCATAGCTTAGTTTTAAAGAAAGTTAAAATGTTGAATATTTGAAATATAAAACAAATAAATAATTTACACATACATTGCCTATATGTATGCATTATAACTTTGCTTTTTAACAGAAAATTTAAATATTAAATAGTTTAAATGTGTGTATTACCTTTCTATCAACACACAAACAAATAAAGCATATAATTGTTGACCCATTCTTTCTCTGTTTAAAGCTTTTGAAATTTTGATCTGGAAGGGTTTGAACTTGGATGCCCTACAGCTTCTTTTATGATTATATAAAATTGTGATGATGATTTTTGGTTTACCTTTTCTACATGCACATTACTATAAATTTGGCTAGTGACCAAATTGTAATGGCACAATATATATATATATATATATATATATATATATATATATTTGTATTTATTCTTCAATTTTAAATATATATATATGTGCATCAATAAACGTTTGTGTGTGTGTGTGTGTTATTATTGACAATGGCTTATTTCATTTTTTTATTAAGTCTTTCTTTATTGAAATGTTTTAAATAATATTTTATATATTAAATCTCTGTGTCTCCTTGAGCTAGTGACATGGTCTAATGGTCAATATAAAATAAAATTGGATCTTAACCGTATGTATCTGTCTACTATACAAATATTCCAGGTTCAAATGGCCTGGTGGTGCCCTGTATGGCAGATATGGTAAGTTCAATTCTTCCCTGACCGTTATAATATATATATATATATATAAGTAAGCATGGCATTTAGTAAATTCTAGGAAATTTCATCGCGTCATTCGTTCAGACATTGTATATGGTGATTTAAAAGTGACCATTCTATCATCACGCCTTCTGTGCAAGTACTTCAGATTTGCTCATATATAAATATTTGAGTCGTAGGAATAAGAGGATCCTTTTTATTCCTGCATAAATTCTATATCTTGTATTGATCAGAAGGCATTCATTTATTATTTAACACTCGCAAAGCGTTTGCACAATTGGTTTGAATGGCCGATGTGAATGTAAATATATATATATATAATGTTTTCACCGTTGTATGATATAGATAAATTATTATTTTTGGGACTAAACCATATGTTATTTTGCATTACAAACTGACATTTCAACGAACTAGCATCCACCATTGTCAAGGTTGACTTTTGAAAGAAAAATCATTAGATCTCAAACAGTAACGTGACTGAGTGCAAGATGAGAAATGAGATTCAACTTGAAGTAGTTCAGCATTCACAATATGAGGCTTATCAAAATGTTTATTTCCCTTAGTTTTTTCACCTATAAGTTAATATCAGAAGACAGTGATAAATTAGAGGTTTCCACATAGCTGAAATATGTTGTGCTTCATCAGCCTTATTTAAACCAGTAGGTCTCTTTAATATTTCAATTGACTCTCTCATGGTTCTTAAATCATACCTTTCCAAATTAGCCAAGTATTTTTGCATTGTCAAAATCAGTCCAAGTATTTTTGCATTGTCAAAATCAGGTTTGTGATCAATTTCTAAAAAATGGGAAGTAAAAACTGATGTCTTAATTTTCTGATTAAAAGCTTATATGCTTATTAATTCTGACATTTATTTGACTATTATACTGGCCTACATAGCTTCTTGAGCACTGCAAACATGGAATTTTATAAAAACCCTGGTGTTCCAAAAATACTCTGACTTTAGGTTTGTGTAACACTTTACATAGCATTGATGCTAAAGGGGAAAAAAGGATAGAATTGACAATTCATCTTATAATAGAGTGATTTTGCCTTATATTAAAGGAGTTACTGATAAGATCAGTAGAAGATTATCTAGTTTTAATATAAAGACAACTTTTTCTATTAGCAAGAAAATTGGTGATTTTTTTACACAAACCTCAAGACAGAGTATTTTTGGAACACTGGGAGGTTTATTAAATTCCATGTTTGCAGTGCTCAAGAAGCTATTTAGGCCAGTCTAATAGATGAATAAATGTCAGAATTAAGGAACATATAAATGTTTTTAGTCAGAAAATTAAAACATCAGTTTTTACTTTCCATTTTTTAGAGATTGGTATCAAAGCTGATTTTGACAATGCAAAAATACTTGCTAATTTGGAAAGGTATGATTTAAGAACTATGAAAGAGTCAACTGAAATATTAAAGAGACCTACTTGTTAAAATAGGGATGATGAAGCACAACATATTCCAGCTATGTGGAAACCTTTCATTTTATCTCTGTCTTTTAATATTAACTTAAAATTAATAGGTGAAAAAACTGAGGGAAATAAACATTTTGATAAGCCTCATATTGTGAATGCTGAACTACTTCAAGGTGAATCTCATTTCTCATCTCGCACTTGGTCATGATACTGTTTGAGATTTAACGATTTTTCTTTCAAAAGTCAACCTTGACGATGGTGGATAAACAGAGCAAAACTCTCCATACAGTATTGCCACCTGTTCTAAACAGAGTAATCAATGGATGCCAGAAGGTTTGTGCATAAAATCCCTATCTAATGCCTACTCATCCAATATCCCCAGACTAGTTTCTGGATTGTGGCCTTTGTCAGTGAGGAACTTTGGATCTGAGAGCACTGCTTCTAGATCTTAGGATCTAATGCAACCCTCTAGCAACCACCTTTTATCTCTACTTAACTACAAAACTATGAGAATGAAATTGGAAAATACAAAAAATATTTTCAATCTAAGCTCAATAGCTTATATAGTTATATGGGTCTGAACTCAGTTCAGCACCCATACATTTTGGTGTCTTTGGCTCTTTCACAACCATAGCCACCACTATCCTATTAGGCAGGATTGGTGTTAAACCATTAAGCATCACATGATCACATTTCCTATACTAGCACATTAATTGTTGATAAACAGAGCAAAACTCTCCATACAGTATTGCCACCTGTGCTAAACAGAGCAATACTGTATGGAGAGTTTTGCTCTCTTTATCAACAATTAATGTGCTAGTATAGGAAATGTGATCATGTGATGCTTAACAATGATGGATGCTAGTTCATCAAAATATCAGTTTGTAATGCAAAATAACACATGGTTTAGTCCCACGTTGGCTGAGAGGTGCCACAGCCACCATTCAGGCGAGTGGTTGGTTGCAGACAGTTGTGGGTTTGCATCCTGGCCGATGCTATGACATAAGAAATATATATATATATTGGGATAATAAACTGACAGTGATCAAACTCCCCTCACAAGTTTTGGTCAGCTAGCACTGTATTCAAGTGTTAGTTGACCCGTAAAATGTAAGAGTATAAATATAATTTAAAAACTAAAAGGGACATTGGGCAATATATATGCACACACATATTATATTGCCAGATAGGCAGTAGATTAGAATCATTTTGCAACTATTTTTTACTTTTTTTATTTGTGATATTATTTTTGTTTATTTTCTTTAATGTGTTTTACATTTTTTATGTGTGTCTAAAATACAAAAAAAAAATAATTAAAACATGTGTTCGTTCATTTAATCAAATTTGTAAATAAAGAAAAAAACATATACTAACAAGATTGCATCAATTGTCCTTGGGTACAAATTTTTCGTAGAAATTTTTTTAACAGTGTTTAATTATATTCGAGTCTAATTAGAGACATTGTTGTATCCAAATTCTTATAAGTCCTTTTGGTAAATAATTAAAGACTTTGTCTTATTGATATAATTTTTTTAATTATTTTTTCTTTAGATATACCAAGATATGTTATCAAAATTTAATTGGTAAAGTATTTTGTAAAAAAATTCTTGAAATTATTTTTTGTAAAGATTAAAAGATTCATTTGAAAACCGAATAGAAAAATAAATTAATTTAGATCAAAAATAAAAGATTACATTTTGTTCTTTGGTGTAAGTATAGTTTCAGTTAGAGGGAAATGGGAAATCAGAGAAAGAAGTGGCAGTCAGAGCACTTGCAGTCAGAGCACAGTTAGCTCAAAAGAGAAAATCAGTCATCAGAGTTAGTGGCACTATAGTGCAGAGCCAGAAAAAAAAGAATGCTTAGATAACTCTTGAAATCCATTTTTGATAGACTTAACAAAAGATGTTAATACAGCCAGAAGTGTTTAGTAAACTAAAACTAAACAAAATGGAGAAGTTTACTAAGTGTACCAGATGTAATCTTCAAATCATCACCATGTGAGATGAATTGTTATCTTAAAACTATACATTGCAAGAAAAGTAACTTAATTAAAATCATCTGTTTTTTCTGCTTGCTACTGTACATTCCAATAGAGCTTTGTAAGGGAAAATTTTTAGCCAAGAACAAGGGGGAAATTGTCATCGTAGAAGCCAGCATTATGTAATGTCTCCTGTGAATGAGTATTGCATATGAGTCTTTGAAATATTTAGAGAGCAGAAATGAAGTGTGTACAATTCCCTCCTTCTGGTGGTATAAATCAAGAAAGAACATTTAAATTTATTATTGTTGTTGTTGTTTTTAATATATCGATTTCAAAAATTAACATTTTGTCCAAATTAAGCTAGATGTATACAAATGTATGTATGTATGTATACAGAGTTAGATAAAGATATATATATATAATTTTTATTTAGTATTTAGGGTTTTAGTAAAATTAAATTATATGTATACGAATGTATGTATGCATATAGGGTTACATAAAAAATGTATATATATATATTTTTTGCATTTAGTTAAGAAGTTAATATCTTAGCAAAATTAAACTATACATATGCGAATGTATGTATGCATATTGTAACCCTTTCCCAACACCTTTCCTATCCACAAATACCCGGGAGTTCCAATTCTATTGATAATAGAATAAACTACCAATGTGACCTAGCTTTAAAATTATTAATGAGACTCTTACAATGCTGTTCTACCTTAGCTTAGCTCAGTTGGGGGTTAAAGAGATCTATAAGGTATAAAATGTATACTAGATGTGGGAGGAAACATTATGATTAATAGGAACAAAACATCTTTTAAGTTTTAGAATAAATAATTAAAATTGCTAAAGTTCTATTATTTAAATTTACAAGTTATAGTTTAGCCTCATCTCCTCCCACCATCCACATGCATTGAACAACCTCTACTGTGTGATAAAATTAAATTAAATAAAGATGTAATGCTGATTAACTATACTGCATGGTAAGTTATAATTAAATACAAAATAAAATATGGCATTACTTAAATTTTTATTGTACAGTAATTTAAAATAAGTAATTGAATTAATGTCTAATCTAAATAATAAATGAATATCTCAGGGAATTAATTTGTTGTATGGCTTAATTTTAAATCTATACTTTCCAACAACTACTACTTACTATTATAAAAGTAATGAAACAAATTAAGCATTATCCTAATAAAATGGTAGTAGTTAGATAATGAAATAAATAGGGTGCATTTTTATTTCAATTCATCATCTAAATAATAATTGAATGATAAAATTTTCAGAGAATCATTATAGTGTTTGGATCAAGAAAAGCAACATCATCAGATCTGGACCTATTCATCACTAAATTATAGAATAGTGCAATCATATCATATTGGATATGTAAATGTGCGTGCATGTTTGGAACTATAGAACACAAATGCATATCAAAGAAGAATTCTGAACACAGCTTTAAATCAATAAAACATTTAATACAAGATAATTTAAATAAATATTGGTTTTATAGTTTACATGTATACATGTTTTGGGATAATTCTAACATCAATGATAAAATAGTCTACATGAAAATAAACAACATAAAAATAAGCTTTCTGTATTTTATTTAACATATACCAGCCATCAATGCATTTTGATAAAGGAAACATAATACCAGCATTAAAATAATTAACATGAAACTAAACTTCTTGGTATCTTACTTATAAAATATATTATCAGTTAATTCTGATAAACCTATGACACAGAAACATTATAATACTATACTAAGATAATAGAATATAAAATTATTTTATATTTTTGGTATTTTATTTTCAATACACTCAAGCTATCAATCATTTCTGATATGCTCATGAAAAATAAAACTCTATTAAACACTGGTACTAAAATTATAAAAAGTGAAACTAAAATTCTTGGCATTTTTACTTTAAATGCACATCCAAATAATATTAGAGGGGTTTAAATCTATTAGCTACACTTTCTTTTTTTTTTGGTTGCTCATTCAAATTGAAAAATTATGAGAGTTGATGGTATAAAACCTAAATAATTAATATAAAATTATTTGATACAATAATTAAAGAGTTACACATTAATGATGGATGTCTCCATACCTTCCAAATTAATACTATTTTATGCATGCATCTGAATTATGCTATCTGTTATAAAATAATTAATATAACTAAACCTGATCAGTTTACTTATGAAATTGGAATAAATATCATAATACGGATGATGACAATGGCCAACCAAGCTTTAATACTAATTTTACTTCAGCTGTTCTGTGAAAAAAATCAATTCTACCTTTATTTTCCTTTTTTATCAGCAAACTATCTTACACTTGGCTATGAATAAATGATGGGAAAACATTCCATAGAATACATGATGGATAAAAGACTTTCATAACTCTAATCATTTAAGTAACAATACACAATGACTCCCAAGCCTAATTTCTGAGGCTTAACAAACTGGTGTGGACATGATCTCATCACCAAAACATAAAGGCAATACACTACTTGGCTTCACATGCCATTATTCATAAAATACAACTCCTTAATCTGGAGGATATAATCCACTCCTAATGAATATGTTAATAAACTAAGGGAGAGCTTCTTCAATCCCTGACAATGCAATACATAATCCACTCATGGCAAATACTCAAATAAATTAAGGGAAAGTTATCTCAATCTCTAGCAACAATATATAACATAAACAATTTCCTTCTGCATAGCCACTAAATATATTTCAATATAAGCATAATAAAGAAATAATAAATTCACAGTTAAATAAATCTCTAAACTTTTCATTTCTTTTTGGCACATTTCATCGTCCGAAACTGATGGTAACTAAATTATTTCTACTCTCAATTCAAACATTATTATAACTGGATTAAATAACAGACACATATAGATGCAAGCATAATAGCACATAATATATAAGCATAATAACACATAAACAATTTCAAATCACATTTGATAAAGAAATGTGGTAATGACATTAATTAATAAATTGTAAAAGTAATAATGAATAAATCTCTCATTTCTGACAAGTATATTTTAATTTGGAAATATAATAATTATTATTATCTAAGCAAGGCATAATAACTTCTAGCAAAGCAAAGATGAAATAATTCTTTAGAGTATCTGGCATTAGCACATAGATTAAAATAAAAAGTTTGGTTTGGGATAAACAACAAATCTTTAAATTTTGAGTAAAACAATTATTAAGAAATAATTATTTTATAACTTTTTAAAAATGCAAAGATAAACAACAAATTTTGTATAATGACCTCTTTTCAAAAACAAGCTGTAACTCCTACATAGCAAACAGATATTTCTATTGCTACATGCCTATAGAAACACAAGTACATAATAAAAACTATATTAAAATAATACTAGTTGCCCAGTATAATATCTCTCCATAGTATACCTTTGTGAGACATTCTTGAAGAGAGAAATAATCAAATAATAAAAATTAAAAAAATAGACAAATTTTTAAATCTACCTACCTATCAAATACTAATAAAATAATAATCATAAAGCTTTTTTTTTTTTTTTTACTGGAACAAAAAGTTCATTTATAGTCTGTAAAAGATACATCTTGGTCAGGTACTAAATGATGATGATCCTTGGTATAAGTATAAATATGGATAAATACATAATTTTCTGCTGGGGATAAATAATATTAATTAGATTTGATTGGATAGCATTTCAAAGTTCTCAGCAATAACTAATGAAACCACTGACCATATAACACATGGAAATCTTCATTACAGTAATAAATATCTAATACTGCATAAGTTGAACAATAATTTATCATTTAATTCATTGAACATGTTTAATCATTTGTTCCACATTTTCAAAAGTCATTCATCAAGCAAATCACGACTCAGTTCATAAAATTTATTTAAATTCACATAAGTTTATTGACAACATATTTTAATTAAAAAATCAAATGCAAATGAGAAGAACAATAAAATAAAAGAAATTCACATTCAATTTCATGCCCTTCTACTCGTTCATTTATCAGCACATTTAGAGATAAGTTAATAGTTCATTAAATCATATGTCACACATTTGTTTCTTATTTCCAGACACAAATGGTTAGGTAAATGTTTTATCAATAATAATAATAAAGCAGGTTAGAATAGGTTATCTGCACACATCCTTCCATTTAAACTTTATTCCTTTATAGTTAGCAAAAATGATCAATCAAGAGTCTCTGAAGTGTTTAATAAAAAAGTTCAGCATAAATTTTCCAGCATAACAAAATCCAGACATTCCAGTTATTTCTTTAGTGTTAGAGATTAAATCTAAGTAAATCAAACTTATAATGTACACACACATTTCAATTATTTCTTTAACATTAGAAATAAGATTTAGGTAAAATATATTTGAAATATAAACATGCATTTCCATTATTTTTTTAATATTAAAAATTAAGATTAAATAAATTTATAATATAAGCACATATATGCTTCTCAAATGATGATTTTAGAATTTAAACTAGCTAGTTAAAAGCAGGGAAGATATATCTTATTTTACCATTGTCTACATCTGCATTTCTTCCAGAAAATTAATAGTGGTTTTTACTTTCAAGCTTGAACCATGGAAGAACTAACTTGTACAAACAAGATTGTATTATAAAAAAAAAACTTTTTATGGAGAGAGAATTGTTGAAATCAGAAAAACAAAGTCAAAGTCAACTTTTTTTGTAAAAGTACCTCCCTTTATATCAGATTTTTACCCAAGCATCTGCTCTCCCATCGATCCAAGGGCACTCAAAAGTTCAACTATGGAAAAAAAATTGCTCCTCCCATTGCACTGAGCTAATTAGTTCCAAAATATGCAAGAACCTTTCTATCTCAAAAAAGAAAGAAAGAAAAAATTATTTTGTCTTTAAAAAAAAAAAATTAGATAAATTGAACCAAGAATAAATATTTTACACTTTTAAAGTAACAAAATAAAAACTTATGATAATTATTTTAGCAAATAAAATATTTGAGAATGTATTTGTCTGTTGACAATCCATTAGTCCAGTGATCCATTTATTCATTAAAATGTAACTAAGCTGGTTGTCCAAGCTATAGATATGAAATTAAATGTTTTTACTATGAGACATGATATTTGGTGGTTTAATAAAGTATATACATGGAGAATGAAGTAGAATGATGGCACAAGCATACATGAACATCTATAAATACTGTTCTACAAGTACTAAACTGATCTGACTGAAATGACAGTTTCTATGATGATGAGCCAAACATATTGCACTATTCACACTATGTATTGAAATATTATAAGCTAATAAACCTGAGAATTCTCTAAATAAATATTAGTACTGTTCTACAGAGAAATAAAACAAACTTGGATCAACTCAAACTAAACTGATAATTTCTGTGACAAGCCATCCCCCTTTCTAACATTAATTACTCACTAAAAAAAATTATTAAATATCTCAAAACCTTCAAATTATATCTGTAAATGCTTTTAAACATAGTTTTAGGTCATTAATTAAAAAAAATTAAATTTCAGGTTTTTTTTGGGGTTTTTTTTAGTATGATGCAATCAGCTGTTACTGATACAGTGCTATATAATTACAATCAATATTTCTAGTGCATATCCAGAAGATTACAATATAGTGTTAGATAAAAATGTATATTATTTTTTTTGTATTTATTTGCTAATGTGTAAAAACATAAATTGAAATATGTCTCACTGATTTTTTTTTACCTCTGGCATAATATCATCATTCGGCATGTGTGTTATATATCTATATTATTTTATGTATTTATCATTTTATATGTGTCTATTATATGCCCACAAAGTTGTGGTAGGAGTGCATTCAGTAAGAAACTAATATAAAGAAGAGGATGTGCTCTTATTACGCATTTGTATTATATATTAGATTTTTTTTCTTCTTGTGTGATATTTTTATTATAATTATTATTATTTGTTTGTTTTAATATTTTTAATTAAGATTAAGAAAATAAATTTTTGTTGTATTTGATTAAGAATTGGTGTTCAATATTTCATTCACCTCTCTCCATAGATAATGAATTACGTGCGTATTTTTATAAGATAGGTTATTCACTTTGACAATTATAGTAAGAGAGCTAGCACATGGGATATCCTGCAAGGAAATGTTGGGTGTATCTTTTAATAAGAGTCTTGTAGGATATCTTTCTAAAAAAGTGACACTTAAAGCTTCTAGGCTTTATAAAATGCTCTATTTTGGCTAAGTTTGGCTGACTCTGGTGGAGATGGTTATCCAAATAAGGAGATTAAAAAATATAACTGATAGCTATCAGTTTAATTCCCTTTTTAATAATAATAATTAATGGAATTAATTCTTTCATTTTGGCTTGTCTTCTAGTTGAGTTACATGGTTTGAACTCAGTAATCATGGTAGAGTAGATCCCATTACAATATATACAATTTAAGCTTGCATATATAAATATATTTTATAAGGTATAAAATAAGAAATCTTCCAGTTTCATTTAGCTAATGCATTTTCAGTTCCAAGTGCTATAATCATAACTATGATTGTGGTGTTCTGTACTAAAAATGCATTAAGTTAAATAAAACTGGGAATGTTTTTTATTTCAGTCTATGTATGTCTCAAATTTTATTCCATTTATAATAATGAAGATTTTTCATAATTATTATTTATATATAAACTTAATGTATATTCATGTAAGGAAAGAAAAATTTCACCAAAGCCTTGAAAGAGTTTAAGAATGTTTTTGACTGACAAATCTGTTTTTTATAATGCCTTACTACTTTTTTTCCAGCTAAGACATTCTTGTGGTTTAGAATAATTATAAAAGGTCATATATATTCTATATATAACCCCTTTCCCTATTTCTCATCTTGGTTACAATTATATATTTAAACAATGTAACAGAAATATGATAAGATACAATAGAATTATTGCATATGAATTGGCTGTGAAAGCAACTTGTAACATTGAAAAAGCTATTGAATACACTTTATGATTTCTCTGGAATAGATACCAATAACTCTGTATATTGTTATAAAAAAGGCAATGTTAAACTTGTACTGCCACTTTCATTTTATTCAAAATGTAATGGTCAGGCTGAGTAAGAAGCAAAAATAATTGCTCATTAAGGAGACAATGGGAAGCTGTGCTACTGATATTTAATGAATATTTTTAGAATAGCATTCAATGCCTGCAATAATTCTGCAAAAATCTTTCACAGAATTATTTATAGGATGTGGGTTTAGGAACAAGTTAAGCTCATTCAATCCAGAGGGTTAATAACAAAAATTGTATTTCTAATATAAAAAATAAATAATCTACAGACAGTGTTAGAAACATAATGGATAGATATTTGTTTGTTTTAAAGGCACTAGAGAAATTGCTGCACAAAAGTCAGTTCATGTGGTCAGTTCAACTGACAATTTCAATGATTAAATGGTTTAATCAACTCAGAAAATTGATCAGAATATAATCTGAAAAGCTGATCAAAAGAAAATTCAATGCCCTGTTCAAGAAAATCAGAGACCATGTCATTAGTACACAAGTAAAGCAGTAGCAGATTCAACTAGTATTCACAGAAGACTTATGTGGCCTAAGCACTGGAAGGATTGCCAGCTATGTTGTTTTTCTGAATTAACTAACTAATTAGGGAAGGAAATGCAGCATACCATCATAAATAAGACAATAATCTAGAAGTTTTTAGATTGGGTTGTATAAACATTAGATGTTTCTAGTATCAAGATTGAATCATATTATTAGATAGGAGACAAATATCAGTATGATTCACGTACTTGATTCCGCTACGGAATTTACACACTAGCTATAATTTTCATACCTGCTAATAATCTCTTGGGTTTTATTTTTCTCACTCTCCTGATGAGAAAATAATTATGCACTAAGCTTGTAAGGAAGTTCACTTCTATTATAATAGGCAGTGTGTTCCACTTCTCTTTTAACATAGTGAACTAATTTTCTATAAATATATTAATTAAGCTAACAACAACCAAATATTTATATAATTAGCTTAAGTATAGTTAGAATATAATAACTATAATGATCTATTGTTGATAACCACCATCTCCTCATTTTGGTAATGAAAACACTTGTATTTTTATTATTTATTTTGTTTTAAATTATTACTTATCTTCATTTAATTATAATTTTTTTAAAAGTCAGAATATGATATATTTCTCTTTTTAGGTTTTGTTCTATCTAACGTTTTCTTTTTTTTTCTTTTTTTGGTTATGTTTTTTTTTCTCTTCCATAAATTATAGTTAAAAAATAATAATAGGTATCAAATTCATTATACTCCATTTTGATATTTAAACTACTTTTATATTTTTTTGATACCTTTTTACTATAGTTTCACTACTTAAATATAGCCTGAAAACACAATGTAGGGTCTAATCCATTGACTTTTTTATATCTTGACCTATTGCTATATTATTTCTGAATTTCATCTGAAAATTGATAAAATTAACGAAAATACTTTATATATATATATATTAAAGAGACCTAGATAATTGCTGTTCTAAATGTATACTCTTATTAATTTTTGTGCAGATCTCAATACATTACTTTAAATTTCAGTCTTTGAAATTCTATATTATTATCACTATTGTAAATGTAAACAAGCTAACTGCAATTTATAAAGTTAATGTCTTATAAAATTATTAAATTTTACTTTAACATAGAAAAAAACTATATTATGAATCTGGTTATTCATCTAAAGGTAATAAATTATTTTAATCAAGCAATAACTCTTCATCGTTTATGATAATAATTTGTTATTGCTTGGTAACATCTTAACACAAATTTATATATCTTAGCATAAATTATGTTAAATAAATCATTTTAAAAAAGTAAAAGCAAACCATGGACAAATGTTATCATTTAATTATAGCATCAACTGCCTTTTGGCAGAGAACTAAACAAACACATATTATCATATAAAAAATATTTACTCATCATTTAATAATTGCATATTTATTATAAACTTTAATGAATCTTTTTACATTTTAATATAATAATAGTAATAAAAAATAATAATATGGAGTTTTAAAAAAATGAAATTTATTAATAATATTGAATAAAGAAATGTATTTAACAAGAACATGTATGGTAACTTATCCATGGGTAACTTATCCACGAGTATTAGCAGATATATATAAAGATAAATCAATTTATGGTGTTCCACTTCATTTTGGGATTGATTTTAAGAATGCATTTTTGTATAGCACTGCAAGACAAGTAGGCAAATTAGCTTTATTAGATAAATAAAAATTAAAGAAGGTAATATTATGGTTTCATTTAATATAAAAGAATTGTATGGCCCAATTAATAGGAAGCAGACAATAAGGATTATTAAATATATATTAACTATAAAAGAGATTAATTATTATATTAAAAAATTTGTAATAGATGCATTAATAATTTATAGATGAATATATTGTTGCTAATTATAATAATGATTACTATAAAATTACAATGAAAATAGCTTATGAATCTGCTGCATATATTCCAATTACATAATTATACATTATCAGTTTATGAAGAGGAAATTATAAAAGGAATAAAAAAGAGTTTCAAATTATATATTGGATATGTAGATTATGCATTTGTGTGTTGAAAAGAAGAGAATATATGTAAACTAAAAAAAAAAAAAATTAATTTGAAATGAATATTGATGAAAGAGAAGAATAAGACAATAAAGTACTTAGAATGTAACTGTATGCAGATTTGATAAACACTTTAATTATATGAAAAGATATGTATACCATTATTTCAAGATTCTTTTTAGGCAATAAATGGCTCCCCTAAGATGTTTCTCATGTAAAAATTAGGAATTATATAAATATGTAAAAGATAAAAATAAAAATACCAGAAGTAAATACAAAAATGGTATATATAGAATATGATATTGTCTATATTAGAAAGTTTATAAAAAAAATTATAAGGAATTCAAATCATGTAATAAAGATATATATGAAAGATGATGACCTGTCCCCACTGATGGGTGCTAGTTCAGCATGAAATGCATCTTGGGGGTTATTTGTCTTTTATTGTATCTTTATTTATATGAAATTATTTATGAAATAAAAAAGAATGGAGAAATATGAAAGTTGTCTAAAAAAGATATTATGCATGGGAGAAAGAGAAACGTAAATAGCCATGTGTGTACTGAAAATCAGATATATTAATCTTTAACTTGGATTAAAGTTTATATCTGTGCTAGAGAAAATCTCTAGTTTAATAAATGATTAGTAATAATCATTACGTGTCTATCAAAAAGTTGATAACGTAAAAGTTGGGAGAGGAGTAAATTGACGCTTGAAAATAAAAATGAGACAATTTGCTCTATATAAATACTGTTCATGTAATAAGGATATATATGAGAGATGAGGACCTGGCCCAACTGATGAATTCAGGTTCAGCACGAAATGCATCTTGGAGGTTATTTGTCTTTTATTGTATCTTTATTTATATGAAATTATTTATGAAATAAAGAATGGAAAAATATGGAAGTTGTCTATAAAAAGAATTCAAATAATGTTAATAAGAATACAAAATGGATTTTAATACCATATATTGCAAAAGGTAATTATAAAGAAATAAAATATATTTTGAGCATTATCATACTTCATATTATAGTACTACTGTTAATTATTACATATTTATGTGTGTGCACACATATGCATAGACACACATCTTATACATGATACAGACAATGTATACATATATAACCTTTATAATTATAATTTAGTCATACTTTTGCAGTTATTTTTTTTTGTTTTTTGTTTTTTTTTGATCGTCTAAAGTAAGGATCTAAGTAACTTCATCAGACTCCTCTGATTTACCTGAGTTAAAAGGATCAATGGGATTTTTATTTATGAAGTATTACTTCTACTAACTTAAGCAGAAATTCTTTTTCAAATATGTCTCTATTATATTTTATAAAATTGTAAAGAAGAAAAACTATAAAGATTCATAAAAACTTATGTATACGTATAATATAATTTCCAGGTTCATCTGTATATACAGACGGTTTGGCTTGATTACACAAGCCATCAGTTGGTTAATGAATAGAATATTATAAACATCTGTGTAGAGGTGCTGTAAACACTGGTTTTTAGTAGTTAAAGTTCCACCAATAGAAAAACATATATATATATATATATATATATATATTTATATATATATATATATATATATATATATATATATATATATATATATATATATATATATATATATATATATATATATAAATTGAAAAATAAAATAAAATAAAAGTGAGAAAAATTTTAGAATAATATGTTTATTAAAAAAATTCTTCTAAATAGGAGGCTTCTAAATAGGAGGAAATTTGCATGTACCATCATGTTTGTGGATACAATTTGGCTGTGGATTCTCTGATTTTACATTGGTAAAGAGTGTCATATCTGGATACGATCCTGGTATTAGAGAAATCAATATTGTGACTTGAATTCATAGCATGGAGTGAGAGTACTGATTGTGATGAGTGTTATTTAAGCCTCATGAACATGTTTACCTCTTCTAATTGAAGCAGAAAATATAGTATATATTTCTGCTTCACCTAGTGCCAATGTCATCAGCACTAGTATGGGTTTGAACCCAGTTTTGTATATTAACTGACACCCATTTCATAATAGATGGTAGTATATTTATAATCAATATTATAATCTTTTATCTAATAAATTTGTATTTTATGATTAAAACTAACTTTTTATAATAGTTTATTTTATATTTGTAAAAATGTATAGTGTTTATTTTATTAAATTGAATTGAATCCTAGATATGTATAAAATGTTACAAATATTTTAAATTCTTTTATTAAAGTTCATTTTTCTTTAATTAATCAGTTGATAACATTTTATATTTATCTTTTGATAAATGTACATTAAAGGATCAATTATGTAAACAATGTAATAATTGTAAAATATATTTTGTAAATTTGTATTTAAATTTTATATCAAATATAGGTTTGAAAGTCATTGTACCAAATTCCTAAATTTTTTGTGAATAAAATTTACATTTTTGTTAATCTAAATCTTAATTAAATAGGCTTTGTTAATACAATGACTGATAAACTTAATATGCTTGTTGCTGTTTTCTTTTAATTAGCAAATGAACCCTTGGGGCAGGTTTAATGCAGGATTATAGATTTCCCTCCCAAGCAGACACCAACCTCAGAGAACTGTTTAAAGCAATTGCAATTGGTAGTTGTCAGTGTAGATTGAATCCTATATATAAGGCCAGATCAAATAAATAGTAAAAATTTTGATAAGGGAGGATTGAAAAACAGTTCACTGGAGAGAATTGATTAGATTTATAGTACATCATGCCTAAAGAAATGATGGGATGAAAAGATCGGCCATTTGCTTTTCAGAGCTTTGTTCCACTAGCTCATCACCATGCCATTTTAGTGCTCTCAACATCTAGCCTGAGACTGTACTGTTTCAAGGAAGCCTGCTAAATGATCTGACTTTATAACTGCCTGTTTCAAGCCATGGAACATCTACCAATCAGTTGAGGTAATCTTCAATTTGCCACAAGCCACTGATTCTATTTTATTTGTTTTCTAAATCAATATTAATTTATATTTATACAACTTAATTTTAAAATGCTTCTTTTAAAAATTTTCTCTTAAATTTAAAATTATCAATTCTTATTAAAATCTCACATTATTTTGATGCGGCAAATTTATCTTATTTTTTGCTGAGTTATTTATAATATTGATTTGCTGAAACTGCCAAGTATAAAATTCAACAAGCAACTAACTTTAAACCTCTCCCTCTTATTTTCTCCAGTTAAAAAATCATTTCAGGAGAATTATTTCCATTAAATTAATTAATAGAGAAAGCTCATTTAGTTTTGTAATCTTCCATGATTAATTATTTGATAACTCACTAATAAAGGAAATATTTGGAAAGTATGGAAAACAATTTATATTTTAGTTTTAATTTTTGCTTTTCCTTTTATATTATAATGTATGATCCATTTAGTAATAGCCTAAGGTTTCTGGGGACTTTCTATTATGTCAGGGAGTCAATTATTTTAATCAGGAATTAAGTTATTATTTTCATTAGTTATACACTATCTATCTATATATGTCTAAGGCATTATGTATTTATAGTAACAACCATTCATTGATTTTTATTCTTGCTTTGCTACTTACTCTTCAGGACCTTTGGAAGTTTAAATATGAGCAGTCCAATCCATGACTCTCCCTTCAGTGTGGACATATTTTTTACTCAGAATCTTTTTCAGGAAATGCCATTAAGATGTGTATGGGAAGTCCAGCACATCAAATATATTATTATTATTCAGAGACATGTGTTTGGCTGGAGAGCCAGCATTTCTCATCATCTATCTGTAGATACCAGGGATTTTTTTAGCAAAGCCACCCCTTTATTCTTTTGTTGTAATCTATAATGTTATACTGCCTTTATCATTATGTATATTTATTTGGCAAACCTGAAATGCTCTCTGCCATGATGGCACGTTTTTCACAAACCAATCCCATTAATTAGTTAAATATGATTATCTAATTTATTTAAAATGAACTATTTTGCGTTCCACATTCATTATAGATGTCTGATTTAAATGTAATAGTGTTTTAAATACACATCACTCATGTCTTGTTATTTATATATAGAATAGATTTATTTATAATTTCTTAAAGAGGGCTAATTATATTTTATTGCTGATTGGTTCTTGGCAGAGCAATTAACAAATTTTTACTTTGTTATCAAAGCCGCATCAAAACGAATTCAAGAAATATAATAACCTAGTTGTATAAACAAAACTCAACTTATTTTGTATAACAATAACTCAATTTCTTAATAAATTCCTGTAATATTATTATTTTAAATTATTTTAGTTTGTCATCACTCCAAATATTAATTACCCTAGTTATTTATATTTCTTTGATTTAAATTCACTTCTTTGTAATGTTGCCATAACAAATTATCATTAATACAGTTCAAATCATTAGTAATCAATATCAAATCACATCTGTACCATTCTGCAAGCAACAGAATTCACTAAATCATTAATTTCTTATATAAACCCTTTATTATTTTGAATCTCTTTGTGAACCATGACCTCCAGCTGGAATGGAATAAAACCAACGACTGCTAGTGTCATCACAAATGTTATTCATTAGTCAGAGAGGCAATAGTTCAAGCAAATAGGTTAGCATTCACCATTCCCTTGACATGTGTATCTTGTGTATGGTTGGATTCAAGGTACTTTTGCTTGGATTATTGGTCTTGTTGAATGAATACATGATTTTGACTGGCACATAATACTGATGTGATAATTTCTCATACCTACATAAGAAGCTTTATAAATGTCACATGAAATTTCATAAACTCCATGATCCTCAAGAGGGATTGAATCTTTAGGTTTGGTTATGATATTACTAATTACTGTTTTTATATTATAGTATTATAGTATATATTGAAGCGGTTCATATCTGTACACAGATATACTTGTTTCATGTTTACTTAAATTAACCTATCTCCAATCATATATATATATTATAATGATCCAAACGAAGTGGGAGATCGCATCGCACCGCACCGCACTACCAAGGGCACCATCTAGGCATTTGAGCCTAGAAAAATTTATAAAGAAGGCAGATACGCGCTGTTAGGATTCCACTTTATTTACATATTTAGATTGTTAGCCCATGGTCCCTAGCTCAGTGGAGACGCAGAGATAATAAAATATATAACCTTAGATATAAATATAAAAAAATAATAAAAGCCACTGCCAGAAATTAACACATAAAAATATTTATTTACCCACATATAAAATAATATTTAAATTTTGAGGAATAAATTTAACGTTTATATTTTTATATTGATCTTTAATTCTAAATTTAAGTAGATTGCAAATAATGAGTTTACTATTTATTTAGAGGGTCGAGTATGAATGGACTACATAGGTCTGCATTTGAAAGGAAAATATTCTTCCATGATTTAACCTTAGGCAACAAATTTCGCAATCAACTGGCGCCAATCCATCTGATGCATTCATGTATTCAATGTAGCATGATACGACAACACAAAATACTATATTGTCAGGAATGTACATCTAAACAATAAGTAGAAATAGAGAAGATATTGACTCTCCACCAACAGGAATGTGACATCTGTTGGCAAGTAGATCAATAAACTAAAAACTCCATAGGAATGGACTGCGGTCTTCTGCCGACTTACAAACCCATCCATAGGCAAACAGAGGGTGTGTGGCGTATATTTATAATCCTGCCCATAGCGGACCTCATACTACATGTACTAATTACACAAATATATCCAATCCATTGAACCAATTCACTACGAAATGAATAACCTAAGATTACCCTCCCTTAATACAACTTTACAAAACTATATAGCCATTCACGCCCGACTTAATTTTAACATTTAAATACGTTCGCACAGATTTGTTTAAAAATATTGGGTATAGATCGATTACATAGATTCCACGGTCAAAAACATTTCAAAATAAACATAAACAATCAAAATACAAAATTATTGATACCGACAATCGCAGAGGGAAACTTATAACCCAATAGTATTCACCATAAGATACTTGCATTATCACCAATAACTTAAAAGACATCCGAATAAATACATTTTAGATACTCACCGTAAGGTATCATTATTTATCAAATGTCTATATATTTTGATCAAATATGAAAACCAAAATATAATTAACCGCAAACGAATCCATGCAAGCGTCTATAACCAACTTAAATTTCATACATTTAAATAATCTTTACAATAAGGAAAAAAAATGGAAATGATGTTTATCAATCGGAAAACATATAAAATTAAACATTATTAATTTTATTTAAAAACTTACAAAAGTCAGATAAGAGTCCGTTTTAACATTTCAGTTTTCTGTTGTTTATCAATTTGTAAAACTTGACGAAAGTTCTTAATTGATTTTAACAATTGTTCATTTCATATAGCTTATGGTAGAAGAGTCCAGGCCTCTGCTTTCAATTCCCGCGGCACCTCCGTTGGAAGGTAATGTTCTGGAGATGGCAATAGCTGGTTCAAGGTATCACAGTCTTTTTATTTTATTTTTTATAGAGAGTGTGGTATGTGCGTCATACCACATCTCTCAAACACACAACGCTGTAACTGTCCGAAAAAAAACTGTTTTTCTCTTTTTATATTATCCACAAGGATTCAATGAACAAAATGTCACTAGTCTATCACTTTCGTTAGGGTCCGAGCCAAGGCTTAGTGCTTCCATTGGTCAAGCTAATTTCTCTTTCTTCTCTTATCTAACTTTTCATCTGACTTTTTAATTAAACAGCTTTTAGATAATTAATAAACAATCATTTCCATTTGCAGATTACAGGAATTAATTAATACCTGTTTTTATTTTAACTTACGTTATTTTTTTATTAAAATATTTTTATATTTCAATCTTGTATTTTTTTATTTAAAAAAATACGTTCAAATACTTTTTTTTTTTGTTTATGAAAAAATATTTTTAAAGTTTAGCATCTGTGTGAATATATATGTTTGACAAACATTTTAATTTTAGCGTTTAGTTTTTTTCCTTTTATTTGCGAACTTTTAAGTTTTTATTTTAAATTAATGTAACGACATATTTATATATCGTTACATATCAGTAAACTTCCTCAAAAAACAAAAAACATTAAAAAAAAAAAAAAGACTTTACTTAGTGTTAGTAATTACATTACACAAATTGATTATATATGAAAATTTCAAAAGGACAAAAACTTTTTTTTTAAAAGACAAAACAGTAATTACACACAAATATAATGATTAAAAAAAAATGTTGACTGTCGATTCCTTATTTCCAGCTAAATTTCTGCCCCCCTCCCTTCCAAGTTTCATTTCTCCTATCTTTTACTATTACTTAGGCAAGTTGAACTATTAGATTTTAGTTTAACAAGACTTTTTAAAAAAAAATTTATGATTTAGATTTATTATTACGTTTTATTTATTACTTTTTATTCCTCGAATTTATCTCTACATATGCGCAATTTTTTCTTACTGGCAGCACTTTTTAAACAAAACTTCAACTGTAACTCCACGTCAATACAACAAATATATTTATACTAATTTGAGAAAAAATATTGCGGGCATGATTTATTTTCAAAAATACTAGTGGTTTATTAAAATCTTATAATTATAAAAAAATTTTTAAAAAAAAAAAAATTTTTAAATTTATTAAAGATAGAAAATTTCATCATCATCAATTCACCTTCTCAGGGTCAATCTCTGAGGTAAGGCCACACTTGGGACGCCAATTATAACGATCCAAACGAAGTGGGAGATCGCATCGCACCGCACCGCACTACCAAGGGCGCCATCTAGGCATTTGAGCCTAGAAAAATTTATAAAGTAGGCAGATACGCGCTGTTAGGATTCCACTTTATTTACATATTTAGATCGTTAGCCCAGTGTCACTAGCTCAGTGGAGACGCAGAGATAATAAAATATATAACCTTAGATATAAATATAAAAAAATAATAAAAGCCACTGCCAGAAATTAACACATAAAAATATTTATTTACGCACATATAAAATAATATTTAAATTTTGAGGAATAAATTTAACGTTTATAATTTTATATTGATCTTTAATTCTAAATTTAAGTAGATTTCAAATAATGAGTTTACTATTTATTTAGAGGGTCGAGTATGAATGGACTACATAGGTCTGCATTTGAAAGGAAAATATTCTTCCATGATTTAACCTTAGGCAACAAATTTCGCAATTAACTGGCGCCAATCCATCTGATACATTCATGTATTCAATGTAGCATGATACGACAACACAAAATACTATATTGTCAGGAATGTACATCTGAACAATAAGTAGAAATAGAGAAGATATTGACTCTCCACCAACAGGAATGTGACATCTGTTGGCAAGTAGATCAATAAACTAAAAACTCCATAGGAATGGACTGCGGTCTTCTGCTGACTTACAAACCATCCATAGGCAAACAGAGGGTGTGTGGCGTATATCTATAATCCTGCCCGTAGCGGACCTCATACTACATCTACTAATTACACAAATATATCCAATCCATTGAACCAATTCACTACGAAATGAATAACCTAAGATTACCCTCCCTTAATACAACTTTACAAAACTATATAGCCATTCACGCCCGACTTAATTTTAACATTTAAATACGTTCGCACAGATTTGTTTAAAAATATTGGGTATAGATCGATTACATAGATTCCACAGTCAAAAACATTTCAAAATAAACATAAACGATCAAAATACAAAATTATTGATACTGACAATCGCAGAGGGAAACTTATAACCCAATAGTATTCACCATAAGATATTTGCGTTGTCACCAATAACTTAAAAGACATCCGAATAAATACATTTTAGATACTCACTGTAAGGTATCATTATTTATCGAATGTCTATATATTTTGATCAAATATGAAAACCAAAATATAATTAACCGTAAACGAATCCATGCAAGCGTCTATAACCAACTTAAATTTCATACATTTAAATAATCTTTACAATAAGGAAAAAAAAAATGGAAATGATGTTTATCAATCGGAAAACATATAAAATTAAACATTATTAATTTGATTTAAAAACTTACAAAAGTCAGATAAGAGTCCGTTTTAATATTTCAGTTTTCTTGTTTATCAATTTGTAAAACTTGACGAAAGTTCTTAATTGATTTTAACAATTGTTCATTTCATATAGCTTATGGTAGAAGAGTCCAGGCCTCTGCTTTCAATTCCCGCAGTGCCTCCGTTTGAAGGTAATGTTCTGGAGATGGCATGAGATGGTTCAAGGTATCACAGTCTTTTCATTTTTTTTTTTTATAGAGAGTGTGGTATGTGCGTCATACCACATCTCTCAAACACACAACGCTGTAACTGTCCGAAAAAAAACTGTTTTTCCCTTTTTATATTATCCACAAGGATTCAATGAACAAAACGTCACTAGTCTATCACTTTCGTTAGGGTCCAAGCCAAGGCTTAGTGCTTCCATTGGTCAAGCTAATTTCTCTTTCTTCTCTTATCTAACTTTTCATCTGACTTTTTAATTAAACAGCTTTTAGATAATTAATAAACAATCATTTCCATTTACAGATTACAGGAATTAATTAATACCTGTTTTTATTTTAACTTACGTTATTTTTTTATTAAAATATTTTTATATTTCAATCTTGTATTTTTTTATTTAAAAAAATACGTTCAAATACTTTTTTTTTTTGTTTATGAAAAAATATTTTTAAAGTTTAGCATCTGTGTGAATATATATATGTTTGACAAACATTTTAATTTTAGCGTTTAGTTTTTTTCCTTTTATTTGCGAACTTTTACGTTTTTATTTTAAATTAATGTAACGACATATTTATATATCGTTACAATATATATATTGAAGCTGTGCATATATATATAAATATATATATGCTGGTGTCACCATTCACTGTGGACTAACTAAGACCCTAAGTCCAACCACGGTGAATGTATGTTTCTTTTTCAAACTAAATTTATCGTTTTCTCAAATAGTTGCCTAAATTAAAGAAGGAATTGTGTTAAAGAGAAAAGATTTAATAAAATAAAATATAGAAAGTTAAAATTATATTTGCAACTCTTTTTAAAATATATTTGGTAGAATTTGATAAGATAAAAATTTTCTTGATTAAATAGAATCCATTAAGAAAAGGAATTAATTAATAAAACATTTTTCTGAGTTAGATATAATAATAGATAACAGGAAAAATTTGAAACAACGGGCATGATTCGCTACTAATTAGCAGATTAAAAACATAATGGAAAAAAGGGTATAAATAAAGAACTTTTCTTTTGTTCTTGGTCTTATGCTTGTGGGTAACCTGTGCTGAAGGTCAGAGAGAAATCTTAAGAATTTTGTTGGAAGAAATTTTGCTGAGAAATTAGACAATATAGCGAACTCTTGCTTGCTGTACTTACTTCAAGCTGCACTCTATTCTTTCGGCATATAAATAAAAATCCAGAAATGTGTTGCTCTGCAAAAATGTGGGGGTAACCTCTTTGCCTTCGCTCTCCTGAGCCATTCCTGAGGCTGGAGTTCTAATCATGTAAGCCAGCCAGAGAACTAAAGTGCTTGCCCTGTATCCATGAATATCTGCCCTCAAAACATGGAAAAACAAATTTGAAGAACCGGGAAGACCTGCGGGAAACATCTAATGAACTTATCTTGACCCACCCCATCTAGTTACCGGTAAAATTACCATAAATTAACAAAAAAATCTCCTTCTAATTTACAAATTCACTCTAGCTAGAATTATGTTTATATATATGTTTTTTTTTAATCTATGTGTTCGTATCTTGTCAAATTATATTTCATAGATTGCTTTCTTCTCTTTTTTTTTATATTGTAATGAGAGGGATTATTATATATAATGGTGGCCATAGTTCTTATTAATTTAATTGAAAAATACTTTGTTTAACTTTCCACCATTATACTCCAGTAGTTTAAGTTATTTATTTTATATAGATATTTTGGAAAGAAAAGGAAGCAAATCATAGAAGGTGCAAAAACTCTATTTTTAAAATCAAGATTTAATTGCTAAATATTTTATTAGAAAACTTTCAATATGTTTAATTTGATATATATAAAGATCCTTATCAAATGCCTGTATATTTTAGTCAATGAAGGGTTACAAATTTAAAGTTATATTTTAAAGAGCGTGAAATAAAACGTTCGCATTTATATTTTAGTAATAAGAGAGAGTACATTTTGTATATGTATTAAAAATTATTAAATTGCATTGGCTCTGTGGTGGGTTGGTTAAACTTCAACTAAATCAATAAAATATCCGCCCTCTTGTTTTAGTGATCTGAATTTTATAAAGGGGAAGTTACTATTTTCTGCAGATTTTCAGTGATAGTTGAGCGTTCGTAATATATATATGTTTTTGCAGAGGGTTTCTTTTTAAATTTAAAGGTCGTTGACCGTATTTATATTGATATCGTGCCTCGGGTGATCTACTGGGCCGCTCAGCATATATTACAGTGCTTCTTTTTGCCAAGTTCACTTAGGTTAACATACCTTCATTTGGATCTTCTTAAAATAAATAAAATGTTCTGGATCTCATGTCGATCTCAGTCTCTTCAATGTATGTAACTGGACATAAGCAATAAAACTCCGATCCTGAATCCGGGTCACGCGTTTAGCGAACGGGTTCCATTTTTCTCTCTAACCTAGCTTAGAGACAGAGAGCTATCCGGTCTTGTGTTAACCTCTTGGTAACTGTTATGTCTCGAGCCTCACAGCCCACTATATGCTATCGCCTTTGTGCATGGTCTTGTATATTTATATTTATTAAGAAATCTTTCTCAAAATTTAATCGAAATGTTGCAATTATAGCTGGAAATTCCTGCTGGGGGTTACTTTCTCATTTTTCTGTAATCATCAGCAGGGCTGTGATTCCAACTGGTCCAGAGTGTTTAGTTGAGTTTGATCACTTATTTAATTCCATGTTCCCCATCCATAGAGTTAATAAATCATCTCTCTCTTGATTTCCTCTATGTAACACTTCCATTGGCTGGAATATTTTAAAGATGATATAATGTAAAATTTTGTCTGTTCTTATCATTACGATCAATGGATCTTTCATATATGTCTATCCGATTGCAGTGAAAATAGCCTGCAACCCTATTAATAAAGCATTGTATGAATTCTTTTAATGTAAATAATAAAAGTTTCTGTTATTTTTCATTCACTATAAATAAAACCACTTAGTATTGTTTTCTTTTGTGACATACGTATATACATCTGATCATTATATATGTAAAAATTCCTTTTCGTGGTCTCTTCTCTCCCTGACCACTGGGCATACATTAAGATTACATTCTAGTGAGGGTTGGGGAGTAAGTCACTTAGTAGCAATCTAGAGGAGTAGGTGAGGTTCGAACCCCCTCTATCTGCATCTCTAGGTTAGGTTAAAGCAGCTCTACTTTTCTCACCATTACAGTTTTTTTTTGTATAATCTGGCATCCCAAGTGTGGCCTTACTATTTAGAGATAGACCCTGAGAGATGATAATAGGAATTTCATGATCAGAAGAAATTTTTTTTTGTGTGTGGTTTTTTTTTTTGAAAATAAATATAGTGAATGACAGAAGTTTATATATTTTTCTTTTGCACTTTCTGTGTTTGCTATCAGTTGTACAGTTTACAAGATGTGAAATCAATCAGTTCGGTTGAAAATTAAAACCAAATCAGATATTAATGTATTTTTTCTTTCTTTTGCTAGGAAGGGAGACAGAGTGATCAAACAAGGAGCAGGGAAAAGATGGGCTCAAGTAGAATTTTTTACACCCCCACCCCGGCAGTAGTAATCATATTTTATTAAAGTGTATATCAAATACACATAGTTATAGTCACATATATAACACACTGAACAGGGTAGTAAAGAAGTAAATAAACACGGATAGGGCAAGAACTATGCATAGGATAAGAGATAGATAGAAAGCTGGCAGGTTAAAAAAGGACGACAGTTGCAGGAATGGTTGGGAGAGTGAAGCAAATTTTTGAAAAGTACAAGTAGAAAAATAAGACAAATTTTAAGGATAGTATTAGTACAAAGACTAAAAACAACAGCAAACCAAATATTTTTTTCTTATATATTTTCTTTTATCTATTTGTATTTCTCTAGAAAATATGTATAGCCCAGAAGAAGACATGGATTCATGAGGACTACAGAAAAACAAAGATGACACAGACATGTCACTTTCAGAAAAGTTAGGGGAAGACCAAATGCCAGTTATATGGACTGGAGACATAGATACACCAGAACCACAATGGGTACAAAAATTGATGGAAACTATGTTACAAAAAGTAGAAGAATGCAAAGAAGAATGTAGACAATATAGAGCATAAATCAACAGGGTGAAAGAAGAGAGAAACAATGAAGCAAAAACGACACAAGAGAATCAGCCAAGAAATGAGAATCTCCAATGTGAAAATAAACAAAACATAAAGGTCATGGAAAAAACAGACAACTCTATGGTGGCAAGATTTATCCACATCAAAACTTTTCAGGGTGACATGGCACACTTGCAAAGTTTACAAGAGCTGTTCATATTCCAGGAACTCAGAGAAGCTGAAAAGTTATCAGTTGCAGTTAATCATTTACATGGATCTGCCTGGAATTGGTGGGACTGTATAAGTAACAAACCAGTAGTGTTTGCAGATTACCACATTGCCTTACTTAAAAGTTTTTGAAGTGAAGAGAGGCAAGATAGAATAATGCACTGTATATCTCAAGAAAAATACTGCACTTCAAAAGGAGAAACTCACACCCAGTTTTTTTTGCAGCAAGTGTCTTTGTTAAAATCTTTGACTGCTTTCCACTTATCAGAGGGGCAGCTTATTCGGACAATAAGGTACAATATGCCTCACCACATACAATTGATGCTGGGCTGCCGCAACTTTGGAATTGATGAGATGGTAGACTTACTAACTGCTATAGATTTTGGCAACCTAAATAAAGAGCATGCAAACAAAGGAAAAAGAATTGACACACCCAAAATACAGATGGTGGATGTCAGGAACTGCCATGATAATGATCAAAACACACAGAAATTCCAGAAAAATATGGGTCCTATAATTTATATACCCCAGATAGAACTCCAGGATGAAACAGAAGAAATTATTGAGAGAAATGAGAGAGTGGCATCAGCATTCATGTGCGAACTGGAAGATGATCACAGACCACCACTCTCGGATTGCCTGACAATTAAAGCACTGTTAGGAGATGTTCCAATTACAGCTTTAATAGACACTGGCAGTCAAGTGTCACTAGTGTCAAAAGAATGGTGGGATGCAACAGTAGGAACTCATGTACTACCGATCTCACCGAGAAAATCTTATGCTATATTGGCCAACGGAGAAAAAGCCAACATAGGAACACATCGTTTGGGACTGGATATTAAGATAGGAGCAACAAATGTAAAACATATATTTCAGATAATGCCAGTCTTGATTTATAATGTACTGTTAGGGTCGGACTTTTTAGAAAGACATGACTCAGGAATAAACTATAGGGAAAATAAGTTTACATTTTACAACAACAAGTAAGATTTTCACAAATGGAAAACCCAAGAGACAACCAATATAAGCTGCATACAGGAACCAACTAATCTTGAACAAACAGTAAATGAAACAAAAGGCCAGATGGAATTAGAGATAGAAGGACAAACTACACCTCACCTTGTCTTCAAGCATTTTACATATCAATTTAATGATCATGAGATATTTCCAAAATGCACCACAGCAAGTCAGGCAAAACAAACTACTTTATCAAGTGGCAGCACAGTTCTAGGTTGGAAACCACATTTACCCATACCAAAATCACTGACCAAGGCATCTAACCATGAGCCAGTTCATCATCAGAACACATGAGGGAAACAGCTAAATAACAGAGCACCATTAATAAGAAATTTCAACTTGACTTCTAGCAAAAGAATTGACAGAAGAAATGGTAATAAAGTGGACACAGCTCAGAGAGCTAATAACAAGGCCCAGAGAGGAAGGTCCATTGAAAAAAATAGTTTAAATAGAGTGCTCCTTCCAAAAGTAATTTTTTTATAAAAACCCCAAGGAACAACCATGACACATCATATGGACAATAAAATCATATTATAGGCTTTCAGTTTTTTTTTGTGTGTGTATGTTTTGTAAATATTGGCATTGTTATGATATATTAATTAATATTATTATATACTTCTCTTTTTAATATATATATATAATTTACATATCAGCATTATGATAAACTTTCAGTTTTTTTTTTTTATTAATATAATCTATTTATCAGTATTATTATAAAATTTCAGTTTGTTTTTATAAACTGCACATATCAGTATTATTTCATGTAAATATACCAATATTCTGTATAATAGGAGCGCTCTTTCTGGATCACTCTGCTTCTCTCTGCAAAACCGTAGCTTTAGTCATTTTTTTTATTTGTTTTTTTTTAATGGGTTCTAGGAATATGAAGCTGTGAATATATATATAAATATATATGTGCTGGCTTCACCATTCACTGTGGACTAACTAAGATCCTAAGTCCAACCACGGTGAATGTATGTTTCTTTTTCAAACTAAATTTATCGTTTTCTCAAATAGTTGCCTAAATTAAAGAAGGAATTGTGTTAAAGAGAAAAGATTTAATAAAATAAAATATAAAAAGTTAAAATTATATTTGCAACTATTTTTAAAATATATTAGGTAGAATTCGATAAGATAAAAATTTTCTTAATTAAATAGAATCCATTAAGAAAAGGAATTAATTAATAAAACATTTTTCTGAGTTAGATATAATAATAGATAACAGGAAAAATTTGAAACAACGGGCATGATTTGCTACTAATTAGCAGATTAAAGACATAATGGAAAAAGGGTATAAATAAAGAACTTTTCTTTTGTTCTTGGTCTTATGCTTGCGGGTAACCTGTGCTGAAGGTCAGAGAAAAATCTTAAGAATTTTGTTGGAAGAAATTTTGCTGAGAAATTAGACAATATAGTGAATTCTTGCTTGCTGTACTTACTTCAAGCTGCACTCTATTCTTTCGGCATATAAATAAAAATTCAGAAATGTGTTGCTTTGCAAAAATGCGGGGGGTAACCTCTTTGCCTTCGCTCTCCTGAGCCATTCCTGAGGTCAGAGTTCTAATCATGTAAGCCATCCAGAGAACTAAAGTGCTTGCCCTGTATCCATGAATATCTGCCCTCAAACATGGAAAAACAAATTTGAAGAACCGGGAAGACCTGCAGGAAACATCTAATGAACTTATCTTGACCCACCACATCTAGTTACCAGTAACGTTACCATAAATTAACAAAAAAATCTCTTTCTAATTTAGTTATTCACTTTAGCTAGAATTATGTTTTTATATATATATGTTTTTTTTTTAAATCTATGTGTTCGTATCTTGTCTATTTCATTGATTGCTTTCTTCTCTTTTTTTTTATATCGTGATGGGAGGGGTTATTATATATAATGGTGGCCATAGTTCTTATTAATTTAATTGAAAAATACTTTGTTTAACTTTCCGCCATTATACTCAAGTAGTTTAAGTTATTTATTTTATATAGATGTTTTGGAAAGAAAAGGAAGCAAATCATAGAAGGTGCAAAAACTCTATTTTTAAAATCAAGATTTAATTGCTAAATATTTTATTAGAAAACTTTCAATATGTTTAATTTGATTTTTATATATATATAAAAGAAAGATCCTTATCAAATGCCTGTATATTTTAGTCAATGAAGGGTTACAAATTTAAAGTTATATTTTAAAGAGTGTGAAATAAAACGTTTGCATTTATATTTTAGTAATAAGAGAGAGTACATTTTGTATATGTATTAAAAATTATTAAATTGCATTGGCTCTGTGGTGGGTTGGTTAAACTTCAACTAAATCAATAAAATATCCGCCCTCTTGTTTTAGTGATCTGAATTTTATAAAAGGGAAGTTACTATTTTCTGCAGCTTTTCAGTGATAGTAGAGCATTTGTAATATATATATGTTTTTGCAGAGGGTTTCTTTTTAAATTTAAAGGTCGTTGACCGTATTTATATTGATATCGTGCCTCGGGTGATCTACTGGGCCGCTCAGCATATATTACAGTGCTTCTTTTTGCCAAGTTCACTTAGGTTAACATACCTACATTTGGATCTTCTTAAAATAAATAAAATGTTCTGGATCTCATGTCGATCTCAGTCTCTTCAATGTATGTAACTGGACATAAGCAATAAAACTCCGATCCTGAATCCGGGTCACGTGTTTAGCGAACGGGTTCCATTTTTCTCTCTAACCTAGCTTAGAGATGGAGAGCTATCCGGTCTTGTGTTAACCTCTTGGTAACTGTTATGTCTCGAGCCTCACAGCCCACTATATGCTATCGCCTTTGTGCATGGTCTTGTATATTTATATTTATTAAGAAATCTTTCTCAAAATTTAATCGAAATGTTGCAATTATAGCTGGAAATTCCTGCTGGGGGTTACTTTCTCATTTTTCTGTAATCATCAGCAGGGCTGTGATTCCAACTGGTCCAGAGTGTTTAGTTGAGTTTGATCACTTATTTAATTCCATGTTCCCCATCCATAGAGTTAATAAATCATCTCTCTCTTGATTTCCTCTATGTAACACTTCCATTGTCTGGAATATTTTAAAGATGGTATTATCATAAACAGAGCAAAACTCTCCATACAGTATTGCCACCTGTGCTAAACAGAGTAATCAATGGATGCACAGGTGGCAATACTGTATGGAGAGTTTTGCTCTGTTTATCAACAATTAATGTGCTAGTATAGGAAATGTGATCATGTGATGCTTAATGATATTATAATGTAAAATTTTGTCTGTTCTTATCATTACGATCAATGGATCTTTCATATATGTCTATCCGATTGCAGTGAAAATAGCCTGTGACTCTATCAATAAAGCATTGTATGAATTCTTTTAATGTAAATAATAAAAGTTTCTGTTATCTTTCATTCACTATAAATAAAACCACTTAGTATTGTTTTCTTTTGTGACATATGGATATACATCTGATCATTATATATGTAAAAATTCCTTTTTGTGGTCTCTTCTCTCCCTGACCACCGGGCATACATTAAGATTAAATTCTAGTGAGGTTTGAGGAGTAAGTCGCTTAGTAGCAATCTAGAGGAATAGGTGAGGTTCGAACCTCCTTTATCTGCATCTCTAGGTTAGGTTAAAGCAGCTCTACTTTTCTTACTGTTACAATATATATATATATATATATATATATATATATATAATGTATTTATTAATATCTGCACACATTAGTAATAGGGGTGTGTATGCATGTACAATATTGCATCATTTTCTAAAGTTAAAAACTGATTGTTTAAATCGTGTGATTTTATTTTTAAAAAAAGTTTATTTTATGAAAGTTAGAATGAATTAAGAAAAAAAATATTTTATACAATGGGAGAAAAGTTGGTAGTCATTAAGGAAAGGAGTGTAAGTGCTGCAGTTCTCTATCTACACATACCATCAGTTGTAATAGTTAGAGTTGTACACCTTTAGACATTTTAAGGTGTTAAATAAAAACAAAAAACAAAGATCAGGAAACCAATTGGTTGACACATAAGAAATGAGAAAGCAAAGAATTGATGGAACAGCAATTAGAAAAATTGGTTTGAAATCCATTAAGAAAACTCACAACATACAACTCCAGGTATAACATAACATTTATATACATAGAAAGGAGCATAGTTGTGTGTTATCCTGTAAAATTTGCCATCATTCTGTACTATTCCTGATTATCAAATAGGTATTAAAATATAGAATATAGAAGTCTGTATCTTGCTTGAAATTCTATCCAGTGCCTGCAAAAAAAAATAGAAAATGTCAACTGTGCCTACCATTATGCATGAGTAATCAGGTGTCAGCTCTCCATGGTCATTGGTGGAGTTGGTGTCCCAAGAAGTTCCAGTAAAATGTAGAATATGCATCCACATCTTACTATCTTAATGCAAGCCTGAAGATCATAAATCCACCTACACATCAGATGTCCAAACACATGTCTTTATGTGGTAATATGTAGAATAAAATAAAAAATATATAGAGGATGTTTTACGAAGTATGGCATAATTCTATGTTATGAGCCACTTTAGACTAACCACTTTTTAAAATAAAATAAAAGTAATGAAAAGAGATTATCTTGATTAGTGATATGTACTTTGTTAAATATGAATATGTAATTTAGATAAAGTAAATAATGATAATACTTTTATTCATAAAAGTGTTTTATTGTTATGAAAACATTTGTAAAACTGTGCATATCTTAAAAGTTATACATGACATTACACAGAAATCATCCATATTCTCTTTTCTGGAAATATTTGAAAGAAAGGGATTAGAAATAAACAATTTATACCTTCTCATAGAAAAAACGAATAAGAATCTGGTTGTACAAATAAATAGTTATAAAGTTCAAATTAAATAATTAAGACATGAATTTCCAAAAGTTAGAAATGAATGTATAAATCTTATTTGGTACTTATTTTTTAGAATATACAAGCAGCCTGATGGTGCTTTATACCCCTTAATACTCATAAATATAACATTACCTGGCTAGCCTTTCTTTATTGGCCAATTTATGGTATTACAAAAAAAAAGTCTACATTAATTATTGTCCCATTTCTTTATTGTCTGATGTCTGGTATTATATTTATATCAAAAAAAAGTCTACATTAATTTACCTACTTATTTTTATTAGAAACAAACAAGTTCTTTTTTGTTTTTGCTTTTAAAAACATGCTTTTATTTTAATAATGTTACTATGTCAGACCTTTTTGTCTTTATTGTCCGATTTCAGATATTATTTAGAGATTAATTTAAAAAAATACATGTATAAATTAATTACTGTACTTCTTTTGGATTGAAAACAAAATATAAATTAATTTATCTACTTATTTATTATTTGAAACAAACAAGGTCTTTTTTGTTTTTGCTTTTAAAAACATGCAATTATTTTAATAACCTTACCATGACAGACTTTTTTTTTATTGTGCAATTTCAGGGCCAGGAAGAGGGAATGTGCAGGGGGGTAGATGTTTTTGATGATCCAAAGGATTGTTCAAAAGATGCAGTAGCAATGCAACCTCAGCCATCTGATCTGTCTCGTATGTGTTCTCATGCAAAACTGAGTTTTCATGTGACTGCTCTGCAGTGGTGCTTGTCCCTACCCTTTTCCAATTGTTAAAAATCTTGAAAGTTGGGTATGGAAGCACGGCAATGTGTTTAAAATTATTACTATGTAATACTATCTCAACTAAGGAGTAAGATTATTATTTGGAATGTACATTTCAAGAGTTATGGCCAGTTAATTTCTAGACACCCTCACATGATATGGTAATGATCTGTGAAGTGTGCACATTTGCAGAATTTCATGAAGCACATCAGCAGGCCATAAGATTGGTGTGCAATGACAACCAGGCCTGTTAATGGCTGATGTGAACAGAACTGTTCTAGAGGTCATAAGTTTGGCTGCATAAATGACATTTTTGTGTGTTTTGATACATAAAAAGTACCATCGGGTGGCTTGTATGGTCTAAAAAAATAAGTACCAATCTGTTTAATATATTAATTAAAGAAAAATCCCACAATTTTATGTTGAGTGAAAAGCAGCTGACTAATGGTAATCCAGAATTAATTAAAGTTAGAATAAAGAAAGGAAAAACAACTGAATAGTGGTGATTACCAGATAAAGTCAAACAAGAATAAAGAAATAAAATCAGCAATAATACACTGAATAAGAAATGGAGTAAGATATGGACTGAGAATCAAAGTGCACAGCAAATGATCATAAATTATCTTCAAAGAATATGGTTGTAAAAGTGCTTTTCAATATTAATTTAATCATGGTTTTATATAATGATAGATTTTTGTATGATAAAAAAATGTTAAAAATTGTATGCTAAGTCAATTGAAGTGTATCAGTTAAAGCCCAAATAATGTAACTCTTCCAACAATGATAAAATTTCTATGATGAGTCCAGAAATCCTGATAGTGCTTGTTCAACCATGATACAACTGTTTCTCATTGCCCACAGTTTCATGACCTTTCCATTGAAGGAGAAAATTAATAACACTAATAAGGAATCAAGTCAAATCAGCAACAGATATGAACTTATTCTTAAATAATGCCAGAGACACAAATTGCTTACCTTTTTTCTTTAAATTACTGATAAAGACATGACAATATATACCTATGATATCTAAGCTTACTTATTAAAAAAGTCATAGTAAGACATTTTCAATTTTGTAGACATGTAAATAAGAGCTTTCAATAATTTTTTTAAAAAATGATTAAGATATTTTCTTAGGGATCCCCTTTTACTTAAGTTGCATGATGCAGACTTTGTGTTTCTAAATATAAATTGTGCTGATGAAATTTTCTAGCATTAATTTGTGTTCGTTTGCTGTATTTGAATACATTTAGCATTACGCAATCTTGAATTTATATATATTGTGCAAGCATTGTTTTAAGTTTATATATACTGTACACAACACCACTTCTTTTTATCAGCGAGTGCACCACATGCTACTGTCAACCTAGAAAATTTAATTTACAGTGATCAAAAAATTAAGTTATAATGAATATTCTGAAATAAATGCCACCAGATAGATTCAGTGAGAGAACGAGATCTTAAACATTGTTCAGATAATTGAGGGAAAGGACATAGAATCAAATGTCAGTCAAAAACAAATATAATTATTAATAATTTTTGTTTTATTACATTCCAAAAATTTAGGTAAAAAAAGGAAATATATAAGCTTGACTCAAATTCCCCAATCTTCTTTGTCAGAGAGTTCATGTGAATGTTATAGAATATCAAACACATTAGCAGATAATTTTGTTTTCGCACCTAAGTTTAGAGGGCTTTGTATGATCTTGCCAATGACTTACCTACTCAACTTCCACCTTCCTTTATTAGAGATTTTAATAAATATGATCTTGGACAGAAGTTAATGAATAGTGCAGAGCAATCTTTTCACCCAGTAAAATATTGGGACAAAATAAGGATGACCTATACTCCTTAAACACTCATAAAAGCTTATGTTTATTATGGCCCTTAAGATTACCTCTGTACAAGCAAATAAAGGCAAACAGAACTACTTAATTAATAAATCATCAGCCAAAAGTTTCATGATCTACAGGAAACAAACAGAGATTAAATTAAAGTAAATTCAAATAACAGGGGATATGTGATCTAAAAGAAGAACTACTATTATCTGCCAAAACTTTTAACACAAATATTAATAAAAAACAATGAGTATAAATTATTAACTCACAATACACACTCCAATAAAGTGACAAAATTGAAATCTTGAACTGATTCTCTACAATTTATAGGTTTTTTAAAAAATATATATCTAATAAAAGAAATATTTATAAATTACTAATAATATCTAAATTACTACTCATAAGCCTATCTTTTGTTTGTATTCTTTTTTTAATATAAAGTTTAGAGATATAAGGCCTGATTAAAATATAAAAATGTTTAGTTACCTATGGGGCTTCAATTTTTTTCTCTGATTGATTCCAGCAGTGTGCAAAGGTTTTAGTCCCATCAAGAATACACTACTGTGGTTTTTGATCTTCATTAAACTGGTTGTAGAGTATGAAGACAATCTTCAGGATCGATTTTGAATTAGTAATTAGGACATATTCATGATGACACAATTTCAAGTTCTGGAATTCATCTTAGATGAGTTAGCATTGCATACTTTTAGTATGGTCTTTTAAGATGGGTAATTTCTACATTATGAATGAATGGTCACTATTTTCCATATTAAGCATATTTATTCTTTTTTTTTCTTCTCCTCAAATGGTTTATTTAGTTAACAATCAGCAATAGTAATCAGAAATTCTCCAGTCACAATTTTCTATTACACAAATCTTAATTTCCAATCTGTAATTAGAAAATATAAAACATCAGCAGTTCACAATTAGCGAATATAAATATATATATCAACAATCAACGATTAACAAATATAAAATATATTTGCAATTAGCTATCTTTAGTACACAATTTTCTAATACGCAGAAGATTTTCCTTTACAAATAAAATAGAGCTTTTATATTCTATTTTTATCTCTCATCAGAACTTAAAATCTAACCAGGGCTAGTTTTTACCTCCTGCCAAATCTTAATTAAAAGTTTTAACCAGGACACTTTTCTTTATTTTCTCTCTTTTCTTTTTAATTCCACTTTTAATAAATTAAAAAATAAGTCTCTGCTTTTAAAATAGATTTAAAACAAAAATGAAAAGATTTATCTCAATCAAAACTCTTTTAAATTAAAATATTTTTATGATTTCAAAATATAATCAAATATGTGTGTTATGTACACTTACAAACAAAAAAAAAAAAAAATACAAAATTTTAAACAAAATTTTTTCTTCCCTTTTAAAATCTTTTTAGATATAAATTTTAGTTTTAATTTTAGAAGAGATGATTTTTGAAGCAGAGAAAAGTTATCAGTTCAATGTATTTATGCATATTAATATTGTAAGATGAATGAACATGTTCTATGTGGAAACTTATCTATATCTAATTATTATTATTATTTTGTAATTGTATTAATAAACTAATAATTTTAATATTAAATGTGAATATATTGGAAAATACTGATTGAAGAAAGTTAGACAGAGAAACTGGATTGGACACATATTATGAAGAAATTCAAGTTTAATGAAAGATGTTAGATGTTTTTGAGGGAATGGTGAGTGGAATCAAGAAGAAAGAACAAAAAAGATTGACTTCGTTGGGTGATATAAGAGACAGGAAGAGTTATATGCAATTGAAGAGCTGGGCTATGAAAAGAATGGAGTTGGAAAATGGATTATTTGATGATGTGACTACTCTCTGAACTTGTCTGTGGGACAGAATACTGTTGATAATAATGTTGATGGGAGATTAAAGCCTATTTGAATTTTAATAATTATTATTACCCATTCTTTCTGACATAACTATTGATAATGATCTAAAAATATGCAATTTCCATATTCATCAATAAAGATTGTCTTAAGAAAAACTAATTTTGTTATTTAAATTATTTAGTTGCATACATGAACAATTTACTAAGGAAATCATGATCTGAGCCAAGAGAAATATTGGGGTACAATCAGGAAAACTAGGATAATGGTTACAGAAGATAATATATTCATAAGTTTTCTTTCTGAGAAGAATGTGACACTCAACAATGAAACCAGCATAGTTCAAACTCCATCTATAAAAATATATATTTGGGTATGAAAGTTAAGTATCATCTTTTATGATTTGATTTGATATATATATAATCATCTAGAAATATAATTTGGATGTTTTAAATAAAACAGTTATATGAGTGGCATATCATTTGATTATCATCATCATTATCAATCTAGTTACCTGTATGTATATGTATGTATGTGAGTATATATATAATAAATAAAGAGCCTGCTAATAGCTCTAAACAAGCTTATTTATGTATTTTTAAGGATAAATGCTACAAGAGAAAGTACCTGAAGCCTTTATCTATGATGGTCCCCATCCCCAGACCAGTTTTGAGCTATGGCACTCATCGGTGAGGAGCTAGGACATTAGATTCAAAATACTAATTTAAGCCAAGCATTTATCTAATTCTTAAATATTAAGAAAAAGATCCAAATCTTCAGACACCTATATGTCTTCAAACTCAGCTCTTTAACCAAAGAAGCTATATGAGCCTGAACTAAATTCAGTGACCCCATATATTAGTAGGCTTAGCAATTTAATATAGCCAAAGCCCTAATAGCAAAATTATAATATTAGTAAAAATCAGTAATATATCACATGACCTATATAGCTTGTATTACCAATATGTAATATATAAAGAGCTTGCTAATAGCTCTAAACAAGCTTATTTATGTATTTTTTAATGATAAATGCTACAAGAGAAAGTACCTGAAACTATTATTCCTTCTCCCTATAATATATAATGTATATAACATTTATAATGGAGTAAATGAATAACTCCACACATTAAAATTTCCATCTAAAACATCCATTAAAAATATTATATTGCAATACATAATCTACTAGTAGAGTGATAAACACCGAAAATTGAAACGTTTACTATACTTTGTTTTTTATGCCTGGAAATGTAAACTACAGTGTTTTGCCCTTTATATTAAATCTAGAATGGCATTCAAAGAAGAATCCCTTTGAATGCAATCAGCCTGATAGTTTCATTTCAACATTTGGCCTAAGGCAACTGGTTTTCATTAGCTACTTTTCTAGGTTGAATACTTTCTAATTAAGTAATGATAAATGAATAACTCCATACATTAAATATTTCCATCTAAAACATTCATTAAAAATATTAAATATATTCTATGATAGCATTAAATAAGTTAGTAATTGGAGAATGGATAGAATAGTAAAGTTATACAATTTAGCCAAGAAAGTTGCGGAAAATCAAGTATTAAAAGTCAAATATTAAGTAAGGGGGTAAAACGATTAGATGTATGTGGTTACATCAGAAGGTCTTGCTGATTTTATATATTTCAATTCCATGAAAGGTAAATATTGCAAAATTAAAAATGTAATATTAGCAGATATATATATTTTAAAATGTGTGCATTTGTATATAAAAGAAAACGTATTTACCTGTTCTAAGGTTTAAAATGAAAGTGTCTTACTATTTGAACTTTTTTTTAAAAAAAAAAAATTGAATTAATTAAGAATTTAAATTCAATTTTCTATTATAATTAAAATTAAGTAAAGTTAATAAAAATTCTATAAAGCAATATTAATTAAGATTAGTATTTAATGTGTTGTAAAGCAGGAAGTATTAGTCCCAATGAATTTTTAGTTGTGAATAAAATCGTCTACTATAAAATCAATCTTTATCATTTATAATAACAATTATACGCACTATTTTATGTAATTAAGATGTAAATCCGAAAAGTGGAATTATGAAATGAATTTTTGCTAGCTTGTAAAGTGATTTTTTAAAACTTAAATAATTAGTTTTTAATTAAAGAATCAATTTTAAATTTAATTTTTGTAAACAAAAATGTTTTCAAAATTAAAAAAGAAAGAAATTTCACTTAAATTGTTTTCATTTGTATTCAATTTAATTATAAAATCATTAATGAGGGGCTGACAAAAAAACAAGTTAGAATCCAGTAAATAAATGAATCATTATGGGTTTTGTTTTAAATCAAAGAAATACAAACTGCCACATGAAAAGGCATAAATGTATTTAAAAGGGAAAACAACATCCGTTGTCCTTCTTTAGTTTTCTTTACTTACTGTTGAACAAGTGAAAAGTGAAATTCAAATTTTAATTTCCAAATTTTGAAGTCATTAAAAAAAACTTTCCTAAAAATTAGCAGTAGTTCTTAGAAGAACAAAGAAATCAGCATCAAGTTTATTGGCAAAGGAAACTAAAACAATGTTTTATATTTATCATTCTCAATTTTTTATTCACAGCCTTAAGAATATTATTCATCCCTGATTTGACTTATAAGATGCTTTGCTAATTTCTAACCTTAATTAAATTTCTGTTTTTGTCTGGAAATGTAGTCTCTAAAGAAGATGGGTTCTTAAAACATATGGTTTGCCTACTATCTATCTTATTTAATAAAATGTTTGATTTAATAGACTGTTTATCAAACAAAGAGCAGTGAAAAAATAAAAGACTGCCATAAAAATGATATCATAAAGGAAACGAAAATTAAAAGGTATAAAATTTAATAACATTACTGATATAAAAGTTGAACTATGGGAAAACCCCATGATTTGAAAGAGGAAATTTGTCTAGTTAGAAACACTAATCTGAAAATCAGATAGTTATATTGAATACTGGAAAAAAACATGTTTATTAAAATTATCTGGTGAATGATAAAAAAATGGTAAAGTTAAACTAATAAAAGGTGAAAATATTAAGAAATAATGCAAGAATATTTCAATTGACAATTAGTAAGGTATTATTTGCCATTATATCCTAATTAATTCAAATATACTATGATGCTAACATTATATCAATAAATTAATTTATATATTTTGCATAATTATTTTATTTCACTCTCTTTTGAAAATTAAATTTGCACTTTTTCTAAGTAATAAATTTATCTATTTTTTGATTATAAAATATTAATTAAACAATATATATTTTTAAAAAAGATAGCTTATAAAGTGTATGTATATAATTAACAAATTGCTTCATGCAGTATGGGTATATAGCTTTGAAGAAGTTGAGAAGAATGTAGTTTAATGCACTGATAGTTATAGACTATAGATTTTTTGTTAAAAGAGTTATAGACTATAGATTTTTACTCAAAATTCATATGAATACCCAAGAAATAAGACCATTTGATTATTGTTTTTATTTAAAAGAGCTAAATAGAGTGTCAAACCCAGCCATATATATATATAAATAGGTACACTATACAGGGGAGATTTATAGAATTTATAAATATATCTACCAAATAGAGATGATTTAATATATTTATAGAGAAATTAAATGTGATTTGCATATTCTTTGAAATTCTATGTTGAATTATTATTTCAAAATTAGAAAATAGTTGTATTTTATCTTTATTCTATTCTCAACTTGATTGCTGAGAACATGGTTCATTTACATATGTGCTTTTGAATCATCTAATGTACAAGGTACAAAAAAAATTGTGCAGATTGTGGTAATTTATTGTAATAAAGCTAAAGTGTGCTAGTTAATACCATTCATGGTTTGTCCAGAAAAGCATGTGAATGTGATATTACTAGAGAAATAGAATCTGTTTATCAGTATTACATCATTGAGATCATATGTTAACTAATCAATCTATGGAAATTGATAATGATGGATAGTTTTGAAAAACAAGTGATCAACATTATAGTGAAAAAAACCTTTGTGACATTTGGGGATGATGATGTTGTTTCATCTCCCCATAATACTCTTCCTTCTGTACCATTATTAATATATGTATATATTACAAATATTTGACTTAAAATTCTTCACTTGGGCTTCAAATGAGTGAATTTCCTGTGAAAGCTTGAATTAAGCCATATATAAATGAGGATGTGCTTCCATCTGGACTAATAGTATTACTCTTATTTAAAAGCATTATTATACTCTTTATTCCTTATATACAACCAGTCGGGATATTGAAATATTTTTCATTGACATTTAGTTTCATTGGTCAACAGTGGGGATTACATATAACAGGTAAAATATTAGAATTCAATAAAGTTTATGTTCTAATTTGCAAACAAGATAGTAGAATAAACTGTTAGTAGAGTAATAAAAAAGAACATATTACCACTAATGATGATCAATTTATTACTTGTTCATAACATTCTATTACTTGGATCACTATATTTATCTAAACCAAAAAAACATGTAACATGATCAATAGTCATATATGCCAAAACATAATAGTACAATGGCATATCAAGATTATATTTACATTTGATAACTGTGATCTATTTCTCTTTTTAAAGAAATATTTAAAATATCTTAAATTAATTGATCACTAAAATATAGTAAAGTTCCATTTCTAGATCTGTACTAATTAGACAGGTATACATAGGTTGAAAAACCTTAAAATGTTTGAAAATTTGGGACAGCAGTTTAAATAGTATAAATGGTTAGAGTACAAAACTAGTTCTCTGATAAAAAAAAAAAGGCAATAATTAGAAGCTAATTGGGCAAGAGGCAGCTTGTCACTAATATGTAGAATCCAATGATTATTCATGCCTACAAAAATGACTCGTACATGAGAAGAATGGTGTGAAGTATATTACTTTAGTGAATGATATAGATAATATTATTAGTTTAAAAAATATATAATTGAATAATTGTGTGTAAAAGAGAGTTAAATATCTTTTTTTTAATACATTTTTTTTATTTTTATCTAGAGATGGTTCTGGTGTGTTTATTACATGGATAGTAAGTAAAACATTTTTATAGTATTATTAACATGTTTTTATTAAAATGAAAATATTAAATCGCATCTTTTTGCAAACACATACATATACTTATTCTCTATTTTTTATTTGTTATTCTTTATTCCCTCTCTTCCTAATTCCAAGTATGGTTGAATGCATCATAAAGTAGTGGGCTATAAGTCAAAGTTATCATGTCATACAGTTTATGGTACAGTCTTTCACTTGGGAGTCTGAACATCTTATGAGTTCTTGAGCAACTGATTTATAATAAATAATGTATTTTTTACTTTGAGTACAAATATGGAGATAGTGACATTTCCATACTTTTTTTTATTCTGACCCATTGACTTGTTTTCAAGAAAAGATAATGGCTGCACAATTTAAATCAAATACTGTTCGGTAAAAAATCATTCATTAATTGGATACCTAGATGATTATTTTGGATCAACTTGTTTCAGTTTAACTTCATCTAATGAACATGATAATATAATGTTGCATTAGTGATGCTGCACTATTAAAACTTGAACATAAATTTGATCAGCCAAAAAATTTATTTTGAACCTTGGTAATCTAAATTACTTATAAGATTCCATATTAAACACTGAAATACTTTCTATATTTGTATGTTATATATTTTTCTGAAAGCTGGGGTGAGTTCAGAATCTTCTACTGAGAGCATTGCAGCTAAATAGCATAAAAATGCTTCATTTTCATACTAATAGTTCATCAAGATAATGAATAGTTCACTAACTTTTAAGCATGTTGCCCAATTATAAACAATTTCCAGAAAATATTGTATTCTCTGCTCTACATGATTTAGGGCAGTAGTAAAATGTCAAGCTCAGGAGCATGAAGTTCTCAAATCGATTCCAGTTCAAGCTCTTCCCAAACTCGAATTTAGAACAATAAAGCTATTCTATTATTTATTTGTTTGTTTTTCTTAATATAAAAATAGTAAATATAAAAAATAAAAACAGTTCTGTCTGAAGAAAACTATTCTTGAAGTAAAATGTTGAATTGGCATTAGTAGTATATTCACATCATAATTGATTGATCAAATCTTTATGCTATTAGATTTTTATTATTATTAAAAAATGCCCCTGCTGTCTATTGTTGCCGGACATATAGACAATAAGTAATGAGCAAGTAACAAATGAAATTAAACTTTTTTTAATAATAGCTATTATATTTTTTTTAACCAAAACATTGTAAAATTAATAAAAGATATAGGAACGATCAATTTTTAACCTCTTAAGAAATATTAGTTATTATTGATTAAATTCTAACAGTGTGTATTTACAGCAATGGCCAAGAGCTAATGTTCCTGAATTAGAGTTAAATCCTGTAAACTTTCGCTGCTTGAATGTCATAGGGCTTCCTGGGTGACTAACATAGGTGCTTAAAAAAATGGAATATTAGTGAGCATTTCTAATATTAATAATAGTAGTGAGAATAAAATTGCATTATTACTATCTTGAAATATTTAGAACTATATAAAAACATATAAACTTCAAAAAAGAACTAGTAAGAGTTATGCTGTGCGGAGAATTCATAAATGACTTGAAGATAAAAATATGAAAAGATTTAAAGAGTACTGTATTTTAAATTTAGTTTGGAATTTGAACACTGGAGGGTGCAAAAATTTAAAGTATTTTGAGTAAAACTATGAAATGGAATAGATATTATTAAAATTTCGTTTTATGGGAATTTCACTGTTAATAAATAAAAGAACCCAAAGATGTAATGTATTAATGGAAGATAAAAATTGTGATAGATTAATAATAATTCCTAGATTTTTAATATGTCCATTATATTTAAAAAATTGAAAAAAAAAAGAATATTAAGATAAATCTAAATAGATTTTTAAATGCAAAATATTTCATACTTCTATTTTGCTATTAAGTAATAAAAAAAAGGATGTATGATTTATCCCGCTAGTAAAAAATGTTTTAAAAAGTTAGAACGCAATAGTGAATTCAAATGCCTTTTGTTTATAGTACTCTATTAGTAACTACTCCATTTTCTCTTTAGACAATGAACTTAATATACTTTTATAAATATATTAATTACAACGTGTCTATGTATGTTAAGTTTTTTTAAGAAAGGCAGGTTATGGTTATTAGGCAACCTGGTGCTACACAGTCAAGCAAAAGTATTTGATCATTTGTCAATAGTAGTTTATATTTATTTACTATTATTACAATTTATTCAATATTTAGAGCAAAAATGTTTTAAAAACAAAATTTTGGTAACAATAACTGCATCTTAATAAATGTAAAGGACGGGATCTGAGTAGATGTATCCAATGTCTTTGGTTATTATAAATTAATAACAATGGTCTGCAGCAGCCGATGAAAAGGAAAAAATTTACATTTTTCAATGGACCTTTAAATTCTCATGCAAGAATTACTCTGTTTACTGAGTCATGTCACTTTGGGATTAATTTTATTAAATACTAGACTGATTTATTTTTAAGGGATGGTGAATGATGGCAAACTAGAAAGGATAATCAAGTGCTATCATTTATCCATAGTATTCTATTTCTTAGTTGGGTGCTATGCTCAAGCTACTGATAGACTCCATAGATGATGGATAGTGGAATGATTTTTAGATATAAAGGTCAGCTTTGAATATCAAATAAACAGTGCCTGACTAATAACTCATTGAGGATAGGACATTGGTTTATCAAAGGATAGATACTGTTTCAGATACAAATAATGTTTTCTGTCTCCTTCTTATTATTTTTCTGTCACTTAAATTATTGTTGATTTGAATCATTGTGAGACTCACACCCTATTGGAAGGCTTCTCATAATAACTTGTGACAGTATAGTTGTGTGTTAATGTGACAACATTTTCAATCTTTAACTACATTGCAGTATTCTTTTTTTCTTCCTTTTCTTTTTCTTTTTTTATAGCTCAAATTCTCAAGAATTAAGAAAAAAATAGTGAGGACAGGCTTAGTAGGCTAATACACTTAATTGTTATTTTTGCTTAAGGCATTAAAATAACTAATAGTAAATTTGAAACTGGATTTTAGTGAGACAGGAGTTTTTGGCTGGCAATGATTGTATGTTTAGATAGCCCTATTTAGGGATCTCCTTGCCTATCATGGAAGTGTGAGGGTCTAGAAAATGTAATATAAAATGGCCTATCTTATACAATCTAGCTAGATTCCAATACCTAGTAGAATACTCATTTTAGAGATGAAGGTAATAAGAATAGTAATAAAAATGACCAGTAATAGTGGTGACGGAAAAGGCAATGGTAGTACTAAAGGCTAATATCATCTTTTTTTCTAAATATAGATACATGTAATTGTGAACTTTATTTGATATAAAAGTCTTCAAGGCTGGAATGAAGAATTGCCATTGTGGCTAAAAAACTATCAATATTTAAAATGCTTTTAATGAAACTTGTCTCCCAGAGAAAAGAATTTTATTAGAAATGGATTGATGAATTTTTTTAAAAAGATAAGTCAGTCAGTGAAATAATAATGTGTGATGTTGAATTTGCCATAAAATGTAAATTAATATCTTCTATTGTTGGAATTCCTTATTGTACCAATGAAAGGTTAGTGATCTTAAAACTTGCCTTGCATAATGGTAGCCAAGTTTATTTTATTAGTGCCTATGCTCCAACCTTAGATTCAGAGAATTCAGAGAAGGAAAGTTTTTATTCATTGCTGGAGAGCATTAATACAGCAATACCATTGAAGGATTTTTTTTTTTTTTGGAAACTTTAATGCATGTATAGACTTTGACTAAGGGTTATTGAAAATAAGGTATTAGGGATTTAAGTTCAAATGATTTGTTATTATTGAATTATTACACAACACATGGGAATTGACTATCACAAATACTTTGTTTAGACAGAAAAACTACTACAAAGAAGCATTGATGCACCATGCTCAAAACAATAGCAATTAATAAATTACATTATTGTTAAGAGTAGGAAAACAAGAGAAGTTGATATTACATGAGCAATTACAAGTTCAGATTGTTGCACAAGTTAGAGATTAGTAGCTCCAAGATTGAAATGATAGTTGCCTTAAAAAATAAATATTCTAATCATATTCGCAATAAAATTAACATTCATTCTTTAGAAAAATCTACTATAAGTACTAAATTTCAACAGCTATTAAACACTAAAATTGCTAATTTGGATCTTCATGACTATCATATTACTGAAACATGGAATTCTGTTGTGGAGCATGTTATGAATAGAAGTAAATTTATTATTAGATTCACATAAAGGAAAAAAGAATCACCACTGGTTTTCTGACAAAAATCATATTATTAGTGATTTAATTAAACAGAAATATGGCATTCCCTGTTTCATAAAATAATATATTAAATGTGGAACTTCATAATGAAGATCTGAAGGCAAAAGTTTAATAATTGATTAAAAGGCTTAAAATTATTGGTGTGTACTGAAACTGCAAAGAAGATACAAACACTCACTAATCATGATAATTCTACATCTTTATTTATGCATTGAGAGTGGTATCACAAATGAGTGGATCATTTTTGGAATAATAATACAAGAATTGACTTTTAATGATATATCCATTTTATCTATTCATTTAGATTTAGATAATGCTATCCTGCTTAATGAAGTTAAAACAACTCTTTGTAATCTTAAAAAATGGAAATGCTGCAGATCCTGATGAAATACTCGGAAAAGTTTTCAAATATGGTGTTCATATGTTAGCTTTATAATATTGGGATTTTTTAAGGAAATTTCTGGATCCATGAAATTGCACTATCTGATTCTAATGATGTTTTTATTGTTCCCATTTTTTTTAAAAAGAGAATTGTCAAGATTGAAATAATTATCACAGAATATAATTATTATCCACTATAGCAAAAGTGCTTTCAATAATTTTGTTGAATAAATTACTGCCAGTAGACTCAATGTGGATATGGGGAATCAAGAAGCATTGTAGATATGATTTTTGTTGTCAGGCAAATGCAAGAAAAGTGTTAGGTACAAAGAAATTATTTATATATTGTTTATATTAATTTGGTCAAACTATTTGAATCAGCTATTAGAACAGGTCTATGGCATTGTTTAAAATTAGTAGATTATCCACCAAAATTTATTCATATTATACAGTTTCTATGTGATATTATGAGAGGAAGTGTTATTACTATAGGTGAAAAATCTGAGGCATTTTGAATAAAAACTGATGCTAAGCAAAGATGCATAATTGCTCCAATATTGTTTTCAATTTTTATGACAGTGGTGTTTAAACTTGTTTATAGATGGATTATCCAGATTAGAATAAAGCAGGTTTGATGGTGGTATTTTTAATTTGAATCAATTAAAAGCAAAAATAAACACTTGAGAATGCAAATCAGTTTATATATCTTTATAGTTTTATAAGTATAAAGATGAACTTTGATGTTGAGATCCAACACAGATTCCAAAGTGCTGCTGCTGCTGCTTTTAACAGGTTAAAAAACAGAGTATTTTATTATAGAAAAACAATTACTATAACTAAGTTAGCTGTATATAAAGCTGTTATTTTACCTAATTTATTATATGGATGTGAAACTTGGATACCCTATTGATACAATATAAAGACATTAGAAAAGTTTATTTACAGATACTCTGCAAATTTTTAAAATATAATGATAAGATTATAAAACCAGCCAATCTGGGTGTTATACTACAAATACATTGTTGTAAAATCACATCTTCATTTTATTGCACTTGTAAAATGAATGATCAATGCAAAAATTTCTAAAAGGATATTTATGGTGAACTTGAACATGGGTTTCATACAAGAAATAGACTATGTCTACATTATAAGAATTATTTCAGTGGCATTCTAAACAAGTGTAATATCAGTTGTTTCCTTTGGTAAGATATGGCAGAGAATAAAATACATTGGAGAGTTACAATTGAACATATTTTAAAAAGAAAAGTTTTCTATTTGAATAAAGTAAAAGGCACTATCGTAAATATTGAGTAAAGAGAAAAAATACACCATATGTATTTGTGGTTCACAGATTCATTTATATAGTATCCACAAAACACTTTTTTAGAGTAGTTTTTTCTTACCTCTTTTTCTCTCTCTTTTTTTTTTTTTTGTAATTGGAATAGCCACATTCATTTTTGAGTGACTGTTTATTATTACTTATTGTATTGCTTAGCAACCACAATTCATTTTCAGGCAAAGAAACTTAATATATATTTTTTTAACAGAAAATATCTATATGCATTGTCTAATAATGTAATATCAAATACAATTACTTACTTAATATTTTTAATAAATATAAAATTTAAATTAACTTTTTAATAAATAAAAAAAATTAAATATTTTAATAAGGATCGAAAACTGATCACTTGAATGACTAGTTTGGTGTTCAACAAGTGTTTAATAAAATCAGAAAATGAACTGTGGTCATTTTTTTTTATCATTTTTTTGATATAATAATATTTCAGACAAATGATTGACATTTGAGAAATAATGTAATATATATTCATCATTTAATATGTTCCGTTTCAGATCACACTAATACAGTTAATAATAAAGTGGAGGGGAGAGAGGGATTCATAATCTGCTATTTATTTTAATAAAAATTCTGCAGATATACAAGCTATTATTTTATTGGTTGAAATTATTGATAAAATTCTCATGTGTTTTGATGATCTAAATTGTGTTATTTGAATTAAAAGAACACTTTTGATTAATTAAAACTATATTATATAATTATGTTTTAATATATTGATTTTATAAATATTGTTATTAATATTAAAAATGTTTAGAATATATAACTGAATTTGTGATCATAGTAGTTTTTCATTAATAAGTTTGGGAGATAAAATCCTGTGAACAAATAGATTTCTCAATTTGTTTTACCTTATCAGAAGCATTCACAGCATAGGAGAAATAATACATAATTCCAGTTTATCATTATAAATGGTAAAAGCAAACCATTGGAAATAGATAGTTGGAAAAACGCCATTGGTATGAAAATTTAATTACATTTTCTTAGTTGTTTTTGGTAGTATTTTTCCCATAAGAATGAATAAAAGGAAAACCAAGAGCAATTCTTATAGATGCATTAACATTAGCATTAGCAGCTACATGTAAATAAGTATGATTGTCCATATTACAGAACCAAAAATGTTAAATATGGGTTTTGTGATGACTACACATAAACTATGATGATGCTTTATTCTCTTGCTAATTTTAGTTTTTCATTGCATTTATCTTTCCAGTAAAAATATTTGATCTTATATCTCTTTAGCTCTCCATTCCACTTAACCTTTCAATGAGATCATTCAATCTTTCATCTCTTTAAAAAGTCTTTGAAATGATATTTTTTTAAAAATATTTGAATCTTTATAAAAGCTATTCACAAGTTTACAATAATACATTTTTTAAATAGATTCTGTTCCCATTTACAATTCTACAATTACATTTCTTTACAATAATAGATTCAATATTATATCCAGTGAACTAAATAACAAATTGACTGATCTTATGATTCCCAGAATATTTCCCAAAATTTTTAAAATATTTTTTGTTAATCTGTATGTTATATCAAGGCAATCCATGACTTATGTCCATACAATAAATCCAATATAGTAAAATCCTTACATAAGATTAATTTAATTAAAGTACAATGAAGTCACAATATGTGCTGTATCAATGTAAACTACTTCAATTATATATTATCCCAAAAAAAATGGGAGCTTTTCTCAAGAACTGAATGAGCCACCAGACGGCACTGCAGAACCACCAAGAAGCCTGCAATTGATAAATTTTTTTTTAATATTCGCTAAAAATCGCTTAATTTTAGAAATGGTCTGCCACATAAGACAAATCGGTCAAAATTGCTGAAATTGAAATGTAAAAAAAAAATAGCTAAAAATGACTTAATTTTAGAAATGGTAGACCTCCCCCCCTGCTGCAGACAAATCGGTCAAAAGCGCTGAAATCGAAATGTGTAATTGAAAAAAAAAACTATAATAAAAGCCTACAAAATTAAACAAAAACATACTAAATGTCAAAGCGATTTAAAATAGAATCACTCTTCAGTTATCTAACTAACAAATAATAATTCAAACCTCGTAGTAACCTGTAATAGCGTATTAGTTTATATCAAAAATTATTGCAAATAAAAAATCGCACATATATAAAATCAACAAAACAGAAATAAAATAATCAGAATAGAAAATTGCAATTTAAAACAAAAGTTGATTATAACATCTGAGGCAAATAATGTTTATAAATCCCCCTCCCCTCCCGCACAAAGGGTTCAATGAAAAATAAGTAAAGTGCAAATTATGAATGCTATTTTTAAAATCCTATGTAATAAATGAGAAGAAAAAAATTTAATAAAAGCCTACGACATTAAACAAAAACATACCAAATCTCAAAGCGATTTAAAAAATAAAAGTATTTATAAAATGTAAAAATAATAGCACAAAAAAGAATTATTTATAAAATGTAAAAACTAACAGATATAATAATAATTCAAACCTTAATAAGAGACTAATACATATTAAGTAATCAATGTTCCTATTAATCTATAATTGGGTCATTAGAGTTTAAATTCAGTTAATATGTTACTCTATTACTAGTTTATATCAAAATTATTGCAAGTACTCGGATGAAGTCGCACATATATAAAATCAACAAAATATACATAAAATAATCAGAATAGAAAATACAATTTGAGAATAATTTACCAATTTCCCTGGGGAGTGAGTTCATCTTTCAGCAGGTCGTTGAATTTTTTCATCCTTACAAAATGAAACTTGGGCATTGTAGATCGCTCCATTAGTGATAAAATATGGATATATATATTATATTTTTCCTGTCTATTGATCACATTTCCTTTCACTTAAAGTTTTTTATTTTTAAAATAACTTACGCACAATTTAGAAACTGAAAAAATAGCTAAACATTTTTGGTACTATATGTAACATAAAGAAATTTCCAGAACTCGGGTCACATGACTGATTGGTTCTGCAATTGAGGTCTTAGTTTTTTTTTGTGTTTATATCAAGGTCTTAGTTTAACTTGAATTTGTGTTTGTTTTATTTATTTATTATAAATAAACACATAACCTAAAGAAATCATTAGTCTTTTGCCTTCATTTGTTTGTGTGTCAGTTTTTGATTAAATGTCTGTTTATTAGTTGTTTTAATTCTAATTTGTTGTGTGCATGTGGGTCCATAAAAAGCTGTATAAACTTTAAACTTATGGAATGGAATGTATATAGCAGTTTTCATTCGAATTTTTTTCAAACAATAAATAAAAAGTATTACATGTTAGGGTTAAGTTTTGTCTTCATTAAAGCACAAACTAAATAGAACAGTAATGTTTTTGTTTTACTTCCTTTCATCCCAAAGCCAAATAAAAAATAATAACGGAGGAAGCCCCTCCCAAGAAACCCCAGAAAGCTTGATCGATCAATATTTTGAAAAAATGCATATATATAAATTATTTGATTTATAATCATATATTATAACACTGCAAATGTACAATCACTTTTTCTTTTAAAATATATATTGTACCAGGTCAAACTGCTGAAACCACTTACTTATACATATATATAAGTTTTGACCGGTTTCAAACTCCTTCATAATACATTTATAATCTTATAAATGTTACGTGAACGAGCCGGCACATTCGAGCAAAATGGGAGATCTTATTGATAGCTTTAACTATCAACAATGGCCCATCTCGGCTACTAGATTCAAACCCCTACTATCCAAAAACTTTATTTGTTTCGGGGTAAACCCTGGGGCATTCGGGCAGTAGGCTCATAATCTAGCACTCAAAACATTCCCTAAAACTAGCTCAGTCTAATTTTAATTCAATAACAAAATTATACAAAATTAGTGGTGGAAAGAATTAATAAAAGGTTGGTAAAAAGAATTGACCGACAAACAAAGTTTAAGTTTGAAGACATTTTATTTTAATTAACATTAATTAAGTTTAAAGATAATTTATTACCAAACATTAATTGACTAAATTTAAACATCTTTATAAATCTGATTTAACACATGCACATTTTTAAAGTAACATTTCTAAACTAGTTTAAATATTCTTGTAGATTTTAATAGTAGAACACTGGTATTTATCTAATTTAACTAATAACACTGATATAATGATCACGCACATATTAACTCATATAGCATTCACAAATATAATAATAAAGCATTAATAGCATTTGAAACTTAAACACATATATCAATAGTTCATTTTATGTATGATAGAGTTCATATAATTTGAATCTTGAATATTTACGAATTACAGTGGTGGCTACTACATATAAATGATAATAAATAAATGTTTTCCTAGGATTTTTGGAACAGGGATATTGCTTGTTGTTGGCTGCTTCTGCTGCTTCTGGTGGATTATATCTAACCGGTTAGATTTGGACATTTCTTGAAGAGATTTTGTGCGAATCCATTGGTCTTATTCTTGAAGACAGTTGAACGTTTGACGGAGGATTTCTGAGTTGTTATGCAGACATTATTTCTCAGGCAGGTTTTGATAATCTTGTTGGACTAAAAAGGCTGAAGTAGGAGCATATATTTCCAAAAGCTGCTCAACAATGCATTTTTGTTTCTTGATACATAATAGAAATTGCACAAGACTGTCACTGCAAACTAGACTGAATAAAACTGAACTCCGATAAAAATCTAGCTATTTATATCTGCAAAGTGTTTTTTGTTTTAATATCCTCCGGCAAATGAGTGTTGTCGAAATTTCAGAGATAACTAATCCTATGACGTGTTTTTTGATTCATTGTTTAATTAGTAGTAGCTATTTCAAAATGTGTCGTTTTCATATCTTTAATTAGTAGTGCACCGCTGTGTTTTTTTAAATATATTTTTCATTTATTTATAATATTTAATACTGATACATTTATTTTACATTCGCACGCACATATATAATTTTATTCTACACATCAAAACTAGTTTTAATACTTTTTTTTTATTCAATTCGAATGAAAAGAGATTTATATTTTGAAGCTTTTAATTTATAATAATAACACTCTTTAACTTTTATGAACTCTTAGTTTTATCTTTTCTAAACAAAACTACCCCTCTCCCCTTTTAATCAATTAATTTCTATTTTTTTTTCAAACTCTTTTACGAAAGATTTTTTTTTTTATTTTAATAATTTTTTTAGACAAAATTATTTTATATACATGTGCCAAATTGGCCTTGGCACATTACAACCCCCTCCGTTTTAGAGTAAAATGCGTCATTTTTGACCATTTTATCTCTTGCGATTTTAATTCTTGACTCTAAAGATTTATTAATTTATTATTTTTCTAAGTTAGCTTTTTAATATCTTTTACTTAACATACAAAGGGCAATCTGTTTTGACTATCCTTTCCTTCTATCTATGCCGAATACATTGCTCACAATGATCTAAATCATGGATAATGACCACCGGGACAAACTAATTTTGTGGCACAGGGATCTTTTGGAAAGAGGAATGATCCCTGACAAGTCCATTACGGGTACTAAAATTTATTCAGTCAGCAGCTTTAAATGTATCTTTAACTAAACTTATTTCTATACTACCCTCATTCCCTTTTGTTCTAGATAAATTCCTACACATGTGTATACGTGCAGCATAATTCTACACCTACTAATATTCTAGATATCGAGTTATTACTGGACTTGCTTACAGGGAATCTATAATAAATAAATCCCTTTTTGCATGCATCATAAGGTGCAGCAGTGCCAAGAAAATAACCTAAAAGGATATCTGGATAAATACATTTAAGATACGCATCATGAGGTATCATATTTACTGAATATTACCAGTGTATGTGCGCATATATACACATGTATACTTACACACTCTTAATACACCTTAGATTGACTTTATATTTATATTTACCTTTCAATATTATTTTTAAATTCACATGAACAATATCTTACACTATTTATTTATATTACAATATTATTTATAACCCTTAAGAAACATTATTTAAAATATTTATTTACACTAATCTTATAATATTATTTGTAAATCATTATGAACATCTTTATTTAACATGCGTGTATTCAATAAAAAAAAAAATTGATTAGTTTATTACGAGTCATTCTTCATTATTATTTACTATTGATTTATTTACGCTTATTTATTTAATTTGATTTTATCGATTTTATTTTAACTATTTGACCTACTTATTTATTTATGAACATTTTTCTTGACTAACATGTGCGTTGATCACTTTTCCTAAGTATTGACCACTTCAAATTCTTATTTTTCTAGAGTGCATTTTTAGTTTTTATTTTCATCATTAGGTAATAAATGTAATGTTAAGAGAAGTAGGCAGCAAAGTATAAGGCAATTTAAACACACAGATAGATTTTGTGCTGATTTAAACCAACTTTTAATTTCTTTGCCCAAATACTTGCACACACCTCAATCCTAATTTAATACACTTTTTTTTTTAATTTTATTTGATAATGTTTTATTTTCATTAATACTTTCATTATACACTTATTTATTTCATTTTTATTTTTAAAGCGTTATTTTTACTCTCCTTTTTTTTTTTTTTTTTTTAAAAAAAAAAACATTTTCATTTTGCTTGTCTATTTTGATTTTACACATTTATTTTGTTTGCGTCATGCTCCGCTATGTTCTAGACTTATGAGCTGGGATATCAATATAATCGATAAGACATAATCGAGGGTTTTGACATAAATTGTTTTATAGTTGCTTTGGCATTTTAAACTCTAATATCATTATTTTATTTTACTAAGACTAACTTTAATCATCTTTAATTATTCAAACTATCTTGATACTCATTTTTACATTTATTTCCTTAAACTTTGTTAAACATTTTCCATTATTTCGAGTCCATGGTTGTTAATAACTAGGTCAAGCCGGCGAATCCGTCAGATTACATATTTTTAATTTTTGTCAGGCGGTTCTTTCTTTCTACTAACTCACTAACATAAATGATACTCCATATTCTTACTTCTATCTCTCGATTAAAATCTATTTTATCTCTTTCTCTTTCCATCTTATTTTCTGCCTTTTAAATAAGAAAACCTTTAAGCTTCGCAGACCTCCGCCATATTTTTCCTAACCGTGAATATATTTTTCTATGCTTTCTTTTTATTTTAAATCTACGTTTAAAACAAACGCGAACTTTTACTTTAACCTTTTTGACTTTTTGTAAAAACTTTTCAACACTATCTTCTACCTTGAACTTATGTCTCTCTTCTATTTCTTGATCTACATTTGTTTTTACTTTCTCTGTAGCAACGCTATCTGATTCTAATTTAATTTCTATTTCCAAACTGCTATATTTACCACTATCTGACTCTACTATCTCTTTGATGACCTCAACTTCCTTATTTTCTTTGACAAAATCTACTTCTACGATCTCTTGATTATTTACTTGTGTTTTAATCTCTTCTATTTCTTCCCTAATTTCTTCTTTTATTTTATTTTGGCCCTTTTCAATCTGGTCCTTTAACTTTTCAAGCATTTCAGCTTGCCCTTCCAATTTACTCTTCATTTCATTATTTTGGTTTTTAAGCTCTTCAGCTATTTTTTTATATTCTTCGGCTGTTTCTTTTTGTTTTTCAAACATGCTGGTTAGTAAAGCTATGATTTCTCTTTTTTCCTTGTTGGGGCTATTTTTATATTTTTACCTTGAGTCTCCATTTTGGCTTTATTTTATTTTTTTTTATAATTTATAATTTTAAACATTTTTGTCATTATTTTTAATACCGTATTTTATTCGCTTTAATAAGTTTACTAATTATTATTTTATTTATTTCTTACTAAACTGTAAATACACGCTGACTCCACCCCTCTTTGTCCATTTTTCTCTACCCGATCTTAATGCTTTAACTCTACCCAAACATCCACCTGTCTCTAATTTAACATAATGATTTATTTTAACCAACGTAAATAGCATAAATCTCTTCATTTAAAGAAAACAAAGTTTTCAGTCAATTTTTTTTAAAAAAAAAAATTAAAATGTTTTAACATACGTAATTTAGCTTTTGTATCGAAAATTTTTTTTAAACAAGAAACAAAGTATTTATTTACTATTGTTTCTTAGGTCCAGCCCCAATGTTGGGAAAAGCCATTTATGTACCGGGTCAAACCACTGAAACCACTTACTTATACGTATATATAAGTTTTGACCAGTTTCAAACTCCTTCATAATACATTTATAATCTTATAAATGTTACGTGAACGATCCGGCACATTCGAGCAAAATGGGAGATCTTATTGATAGCTTTAACTATCAACAATGGCCTATCTTGGCTGCTAGATTCAAACCCCTACTATCCAAATACTTTATTTGTTTTGGGGTAAACCCCGGGGCACCAGCTAGTCTAAGGACTAATGTATTCGGGCAGTAGGCTCATAATCCAGTGCTCGAAACATTCCCTAAAACTAGCTCAGTCTAATTTTAATTCAATAACAAAATTATACAAAATTAGTGGTGGAAAGAATTAATAAAAGGTTGGTAAAAAGAATTGACCGACAAATAAAGTTTAAGTTTGAAGACATTTTATTTTAATTAACATTAATTAAGTTTAAAGATAATTTATTACCAAACATTAATTGACTAAATTTAAACATCTTTATAAATCTGATTTAACACACGCACATTTTTAAAGTAACATTTCTAAACTAGTTTAAATATTCTTGTAGATTTTAATAGTAGAACACTGGTATTTATCTAATTTAACTAATAACACTGATATAATGATCACGCACATATTAACTCATATAGCATTCACAAATATAATAATAAAGCATTAATAGCATTTGAAACTTAAACACACATATCAATAGTTCATTTTATGTATGATAGAGTTCATATAATTTGAATCTTGAATATTTACGAATTACAGTGGTGGCTACTACATATAAATGATAATAAATAAATGTTTTCCTAGGATTTTTGGAACAGGGATATTGCTTGTTGTTGGCTGGTTCTGCTGCTTCTGATGGATTATATCTAACCGGTTAGATTTGGACGTTTCTTGAAGAGATTTTGTGTTAATCCATTGGTCTTATTCTTGAAGACAGTTGAATGTTTGACAAAGGATTTCTGAGTTGTTATGCAGACATTATTTCTCAGGCAGGTTTTGATGATCTTGTTGGACTAAAAAGCTGAATTATGAGCATATATTTCCAAAAGCTGCTCAACAATGCATTTTTGTTTCTTGATACATAATAGAAATATATAATAGAAATTTCACAAGACTGTCACTGCAAACTAGACTGAATAAAACTGAACTCCGATAAAAATCTAGCTATTTATATCTGCAAAGTGTTTTTTTGTTTTAATATCCTCTGGCAAATGAGTGTTGTTGAAATTTCAGTGATAACTAATCCTATGACAACGTGTTTTTTGATTGATTGTTTAATTAGTAGCTATTTCAAAATGTGTTGTTTTCATATCTTTAATTAGTAGTGCACCGCTGTGTTTTTTTAAATATATTTTTCATTTATTTATAATATTTAATACTGATACATTTATTTTACATTCGCACGCACATATATAATTTTATTCTACACATCAAAACTAGTTTTAATACTATTTTTTTTATTCAATTCGAATGAAAAGAGATTTGTATTTTGAAGCTTTTAATTTATAATAATAACACTCTTTAACTTTTATGAACTCTTAGTTTTATCTTTTCTAAACAAAACTCCCCCTCTCCCCTTTTAATTAATTAATTTCTATTTTTTTTTCAAACTCTTTTACGAAAGATTTTTTTTTTTATTTTAATAATTTTTTTAGACAAAATTATTTTATATACGTGTGCCAAATTGGCCTTGGCACAATATGTTCTCCAATAATATCAACAAATTAAAATCTTCTCCTTTTCAAAAACTTATTTTCTTATATCAATACTGAACATATTTTATAATATAAAACTCCAAAATAACTGTAAGAAGATAAAAACAGTTGAAACATTGGAGGTTTATATTATATAAATTGTTACATTTACCATCTTCAAACTCCCTCCACTCACAATTTATAAATATATGTTTAGTATTGATACAAGAAAATAAAGTTTTTGAAAAGAAAAAGGATTTTTAATTTGTTGATATTATTGATTTATAATTTAAAACGAGAAAAAATATTATTTTCCACTTTTTAAAAAAATAGGGTGCTTTTGTAAAAAAAAAATACACTTGCTGATTTTAAAAATGTAGAGATCAATTTCCCCATGACAAAACTTGCAACATCAATCAGTCACGTGACTCAAGTTCTGGAAATTTCTTTATACTACATATAGTACCAAAAATGTTTAGCTATTTTTTCACTTTCTAAATTGTGCATAAGTTATTTTAAAAATAAAAAACTTTATCTGTGAAAAAAAATATGATCAATAGACAGGAAAAATATAATATATATATCCATATTTTGTCACTAATGGAGCAATCTACAATGCCCAAGTTTCATTTTGTAAGGATGAAAAATTCAACGACCTGCTGAAAGATGAACTCACTCCCCAGGGAAATTGGTAAATTACTTTTAAATTGTATTTTCTATTCTGATTATTTTATGTATATTTCGTTGATTTTATATATGTGCAACTTAATCTGAGCACTTGCAATAATTTTGATATAAACTAGTAATAGAGTAACATATTAACTGAATTTAAACTCTAGTGATGCTATTATGGATTAATAAGAACATTGATTACTTAATATGTACTTTCAAAAAGAACCTTTATTAATAAAAGATTATTATATCTGGGTAAAGGTTTACTATAATGGTCTATGGATGTTTGCCCTCTATTGTTTAAAATTTAAACTAAGTTGTCTGACAATCTTACATGTATGTTATTATATTACAAATAAATTAAAATTTATTCAAATGTAAAAGATAATAAAAAAACATTTACCTTTTTAAACATAATTATGTCCTATACACACTAGGAAGTTGGAGAAAAAAGCGGTATTGCTATATCTACTCCGGAGGGCAAATTCATGCAGGTACAATGAAAACAAAGCTCTGCTAGTGCCAGATTGGAATTTCAGCTTATGCTTTGCTCTCATCCACGTTTTTAATATTCTGGGTGTGTATGTCTTGGTCTTCGGGATGCACTAAGTTATCCTGATGGACAACAACTGAATGCATATACACACCATTGTTGAGACTGCTAATGTTATTGTACACAGCTCAGCCATTGGAAATAATGTGTGTAACTTAAAATAACCACTTATCAGCCCCTCCAGTTATCACCTCCTATCTGCACTTCTGTCAAGAAGCCTTTTTGTCTCTCTATACTCCAGAATAGCAGCAACACTCAAAATTTCACCATCAGGTACTAGCTGTAGCGACTTTTTTACAACTATAAAACTTACACGTGTGCATGTAATTCGCACCATCGAACACATAGTGTCTTTTTTTTTGCAACATGTGCTATAAATGTAGTTATTTTAAATTCTTAAGTTGTAGACAGTTTAAATTCTTAACTTTCAAACAAATTAAAAGTAATTCTATTAATTAATGTGGTGTAATTAATCCAACATTCAAAAGGTTTTTTTATTTATTATTATTTTTACATTTGATTAAATTTTAATTTATTTGTAATATAATAATATCTACGTAAGATTCTCAAACAATTTAGTTTAAATTTTAAACATTAGAGGGAAAACCCCTAAGACCGTTATAGTAAACCTTTACCTATATCTGTTGGTTAGAAAACTGAAACTGATTCTTTTTTAAGACATTTCCCGCAATTTTTTGTGCTGTTATTTTTACATTTTATAAATACTTTTATTTTTTAAATTGCTTTGAGATTTGGTATGTTTTTGTTTAATGTCGTAGGCTTTTATTATATTTTTTCTTCTCATTTATTACATAGGATTTTAAAAATAGCATTCATAATTTGCACTTTATTTATTTTTCATTGAACCTTTTGTGCGGGAGGGGAGGGGGATTTATAAACATTATTTGCCTCAGATGTTATAATCAACTTTTGTTTTAAATTTCAATTTTCTATTCTGATTATTTTATTTCTGTTTTGTTGATTTTATATATGTGCGATTTTTTATTTGCAATAATTTTTGATATAAACTAATAGTATTACAGGTTACTACAGGTTTGAATTATTATCTGTTAGTTAGATAACTGAAGATGTTTTTTAAATTGCTTTGATATTTAGTATGTTTTTGTTTAATTTGTAGGCTTTTATTTTTTTCAATTATACATTTCAATTTCAGCGCTTTTGACCGATTTGTCATGCAGCGTGGGGGGGGGTTTACCATTTCTAAAATTAAGCGATTTTTAGCGAATATAAAAAAATTATCAATTGCGGCTTCTTGGTGTTCCCCCACCTGTTTGTCCAGTTCTTGAGAAAAGCAAAAATTAAATAATTTGAAAAAATTAAAATTTGTAAGTTTAATAAATTTCACAAAAATTAATAAATTTTACAATAATCTTTTCATTCTAAAGCTCTTTAGTCATATAAAAGAATGTTTTTTTTTGTTTCCTTGATTTGTGTATGGTATTTCACATAACAATATATTTTCACTGTATCAAAGTTTTATGAATATACGAACATTAATTATATTTAGTTTTTAAATATCAAATAAATAGGGCAGATGTTGTATAATTTGTTTACTTATATAAACTAAAGATTAAAACAAACCCCACCCCCCTCACGTAAACGAATTGCAAACCCCCGTCCTATTTCTGCTTTCTGTTTTGGTCGCCCATTCTACCCCCCCCTTTTCTCTACTTACACAAAATAATAAATAACTTTTTTATCTAGTATTCTTATTTTCTGTCTGACTTATACCTTTTTGTGTTTTGGTTTTTACACAAAACCCTATCCTTTAGGGTTGTTACTTAAATTACTTTTTATCATACTTTTAATCCTATTTCGGTTTTATAATCCCCCTCCTACTCTATCCTATTTCTTTTCCCCGTGTTTTGGTCCCCAGTCTTCTACCCCTTATCTCTACTACTACAAACTATAAGATAAATTACACTATTTTTACCTAGCTATTTATATAGTCTATTCTAAACCTTTACGTTTATTTTAGTCTAGCTCCCTCCAAAGTTTCACTATAGCCAAAAAAACTTCTGAGGATATTGGTGGTAGCTAGTGGGTTTTATGCCGTTTGGATCTTGTTACTCTGGTTGCTGTCCTACTATGGTTTCTGTTTTAATAATTATGTCTAGCATAAGAATATGATCATGTGATGTTTAACAATAATGATTATTTTAAAAAGATTCCAGATGTATTTAACTATGATGAAAATCAGAATTTACCTATTCATATATTAAGTTGTCTTTAAGAAAATTGAATAATATAAATATAAAAGGAAGTGCACTTTTAGGCAGTAAATGTCCTATAGTCTATAATTGAATGAATATAAATATAAATATATTTCAGGTGTTAAATGTTCTCAATCATGCTATTATGGAATTTACCACTTTGAAGTACTTACTTTCATTTTATATTTATATTCTTCATTTACAGTTTTTATGATTGTGTTGTGACTATGGGACTTTAACCCTTGTAAGCTTAATTTTTTTATATTATATTAATAATTTCTAGTTTTTTTATATCCTTTCTAATTGTTATTGTTATTATATTATTTTATTTTTTTTTTTAAAAATTTGTTTTATTATTATTAATTATTATTTTTTTTTTTATAGGGTGTTAATTTGAAAAATGATGTTGTATCTTATACCAGAAGTGTGGGGGGTGAAATACATTCACTGTTTTTATATAAATTTACTTTATAGTTCTGTATTTTTTTAGTATTGAATATACTTTCCCTTTTTTTTGACTTTTTTATAGGCTATATTAAATTTTACAGTAAAATGGATTTATTTTTAATTTTATAGTTTATTATATTCTTATAAAAATATTGTTTTATTATATATTTTTTTTATGTTTTTGTGTTTTGTAATTAAATAGATATTTTTATAGACAATATTACCAGTCTCTTGATATGTCTGTAGAGGAGGTCCTAATTCAATCTGTCTTTTTGATTTATATACCAATATTCTCTTAAATATTATGAAATCGAAATACTATTATAAATGTTAATAACTCATTATATTATTAAAAAAAAATATTGAATATTTTTAGAAATAAAAAAAATATAAAAAAAAATATTTGATTGAAAGATAAAAAATTTTATATTAATTTTTAAAATAAAATGAAAAAAAAAAAAATAAATAGTATATGTTTTAATAATGAAATATTTTAGATATTTTTTAAAAATATATAATTAGAAAATAAAATTTTGCTTTTTGTGTTTGAGATTTTTATAAATACATATATAAAATTATACTACGCTAGCATTTAATGATATAAACTAAATTTATTTTGTTATAAAATTGAAAGCTAGAATAAATTATTTAGGAAGGTAAATAGAAGATACTATCACTACAGACATTGATTAGTGTGTATCATGCTAATTAATTGATTTTCCTTTGGAAGAAATATAATAATCCAATATATATATAGTTTCAAATTATGTACCTCAATAATTTTCATTTTAGCAATTATATTTGAAACAATAATGTTGTCTAAAAATAATTTCTTATATATTCTAAGTAGTATGTGTATATATATGCTTTAGTTTAAATAAATAAAAAGGAGAAATATGGGAAAAACTAATAAATATTGAAAAAGTTTAGACAAAATTTAAAAACAGCAATAAAAAATCTATTAATTAATGAATAATTTAATTTATTTTTGTGTAAAAATAAATCTGAACATTATTGTTAAGAAAGAAATAAATATTGATTTGATAGGATATAGATTATAAAGTTAATTTAAATTTCTTATTTAATCGAATTAAAAAGAAATTTTAATAAAAAGTATTTTTAATAAAATATATGAAAACTAGTTTTGTTCATGAATGTAAAATAGAAAAATTACAATTATTGTTTTACATTATTATTCCTTTCATTATTAATTTTAAAAAAATGTTTAACTTTTTAGTCTATCTCTTATTCATTTGAGTGATCATTGGCAGATACTATAATTACTGAGGCATTGTTAACTCAAAAGTTAAAATAAAAAGCAATTAGATATCAGGATTCCATGTTAGTCAGAATTTATATTAAATTGATACTAATAATAATCTCTGTATTAATGCTAAGGGCATTGTGTATTGACATCATCATTTTTCATTCTTTATTTTCAAAATTAGCCATTCTATTGTGGGTTGGAGACTGTTGAATAATTGTTTTATTTAAGATATTTAAGGTTATGTGAGTATGAAGCTATATATATATATATAAAAGATAAAAATATCTACTGTTGACAATAGCAAATTATATGTTATTCATAATTTATTTTAAGATATTAATTACATTTAAAAAAATCACGTTAAAGATTAAATAAAAGTATATTATTAGAGAAATATTTCAGTGATATTTAAATTACATTAAAAATAAAATAATTTTTTAATAAAAATATTTTTCATGTATTTAAATTACTTTAGAAGAAAAAATTCAGTTTGTTATTTGTTAGAAGAATTGTTTTAAAATTAAAAGAAATATCATCCCAATCTATCATAAATAAATTAATGTGTTAATTTAAATGGAAACTATCTGATAAATGTAAAATGAAGAATTTAAGAAATATCGTTTAATTCATAGAGAAGATAAAATTAATACTATTAGGGTAGTCAAAGAAATAGGATTTTAAGAGGAAAAGATATAGATGATAATAAATATTTTTAAAGTTTATTTATTATATAAAATTTATATTTATAGAATTAATTTATATTTAAAAAAAAAACTACTGAGTATAGGCATGAATTAAGATTAAACACTCTTTTTTAATGTTTTTTATTGCATATATACTTAAAAATAATTGAATATTAGATGATAAATGAAAATCTAAATTTTAAATATTACATTTTCTATATGTAAGCAGATAACTGAAAGAATAAATTGTAAAAAATCATTTGAGCTATAATTTAAAATGAACTATTAAGTAAATGAAATATATATTTTTGATAAAAAAATATATGTTTGATACATTAGCTCATGTTCTTCAACCCTTGGTCAGGGAATTTTTAGTTGTGCTAGAGGGAGTAAAAGTTTGTAATAATAAATAATAAGAGTTTAAACTTTTAATTAATATAGAATTTTTATTTATTTTTTCATCTCATTTTTAAATTAAAAAAAAGAAAAAGAAAAAAAAATCAATAATCATTATAAATTAATTTGTTTTTCTAGTTATAAGATGTTTATGGGGGGGGGGGTAGAATTACATTTTTTATTACTTTTAAAAAAATTTAAAAAAGTTTTTTATTATATAAACATATATATATATAAAACTTTATCTATATATTTAAATTGTTGTTTTGATCGTTATAAAATTATGCTTATCTTTAAGAAAATTTATCTATAGATTCTGCCGTCTGGAAATCTTATCCTTATTTTTGCTGGTCCTCGGAACCTTATCCTTATTTTTATCGGTCTGCAGGTGTAAAAAGGTTGAAGACCATTGCATGTATTGAGATCATGTTTAGCATTTATATATGTAAATCAGAAGGATATATTCATCATATTTGTAGCTAAATCAGAATGAGATATGAAAATTTATTTATGCTACATTAGAAAATTTACTTTAAACCTGTCATTTGATGAAGATTATTATTATTATTATTAATTAATTAATTAATTAATAATGTTATTAATCAGTGTTTGTAATTATAATAAATTTATTAAAATACTAGATTAAGTATTTGAATATTTTATTCCCTTATACATATATTTAGCAGAATCTCTTTCTATCCATAAAGCTAAGCATTGAAAAATATAAGAATTTTTTATGTTTGCACTTTCTATATAATTATCTTTGGAGTTAGAAGGATAACAGTTTAGGATTAATAATTATAATATAATTATGCCTCTATAGCATTGCTAAGATACTTTTAAGCCCACACCTATTTAGAAATTATGTGATTATTATTTTATTTATAGACTCTACATACATTGTCCAATATATGAAGTCCTTATAATGTCATGTGTATAATTAATAACTAAAAATTTCCAAATAAGATTAGAAATTTTTCTGATAATCAGTCACTCTATAGGCAATTTTGTTAGTCATCTAGATATTGATTAGAAAATAAATGTCTAGTCATTCTTTTCTGGCAAGAAATTAAAAAAGAAAAGAAAACCTTAAAATGTTCATCAGCCATTTATTAATTGATCTTGGGAATAATAGCTTATCTTTCAATATTGCTCTGTGGGAACACCTGAAAAGCCTTGGTTCTATAATAGACTATTCAAAAATATTTTAATTTTCAAATATTGATATAAAATGAAACCAATAAAAATATTTTTAGTAATTAATAATCTACATTGGTATGCATTATGACAATTGCCATGCAGAAATATGCTTTTATTTGTTTTTATGATTAATACTTTTTTTAAATGCTTGTTTATTATACTTTTTTGTTTGTATTTCATTTAATAGGACCATTTCTTTTTTTTTCCACCTCCTTTTATTTTTTTATTTTTCTTTTGCTAAATTACTGTCCCTTTTTTAAATTGTGTTTTCTACTCTACATGTGTTCTTGCAATCATCATAAGACCACTTTTTTATCTTTTAGGAATCATGACATGCATGAGGTTCTTGGTTTAATAAATTCTGTATATGTAATCACCTTAGATTATGGGTGTCATGAGAAAATATACCTTAATAAAAAGATTCTGAGGTAATATACCTTTTCATTGGAAAGAGTTCATATAATAGGTTCACTATTTAAATAAAGAATTTATTATTCAAATTAGTGTATGCTAAGTTTGTAAAAAAAAATGATATTATAAAATGAGAAAGTCTACTAAGTAAACAATTCTATAAATGAGCACAACAATAAAATAAAACTTGAAGAAAGCCAATCAGTTACCACACTCTCAAATCAAAATGCTTTAGATTTACCTATCTCATGGTGAAATTGATCACTCAAGGCACATAATAGTAAGGTTAAAGCCTTATATGTGTTTTGAAGTCAGTATTATAAGAATATTGATAAAACCACTAAACATCACATGATCACTATCTCATACTAGCACATAATTTCTACTATATGGAGAGTTTTGCTTTGTTTTGAATTGTATAATATTGATAGAATCTAAGTGAGCATGTTTATTACTCTTAGAAACAACAAATTAACAAAGAAAGAATGCATTTTTCAGCTCCATCAATGTTACAATCGCTATTGTGATGATAGAATCTATTTACTTCATGCTGGTCATCCTTTTTCTTTTATCATCACCCTTTCTGAGCATTATGCACTTTTCTAACACATTAGAGTATAGTAAATTATCTGATTTAAGTATTTAAAGAGGCAATTAATGAGGTTTTAATGCTAAATCTTCTTCCCAAAAGTACATTGAAATTAATTGATAATAGACTACTATAACCAAACAATCATCAATGGTATCAAGTTGCTTTCAACAGAATGTTTTTTAATACTTTAATATTCAGGATAAACATTATTACACTTTTATAATATATTTTCTAATCAAATGTTTAATTTAGTTTTGATAATGTCTTTATTTGTAAATTTTAAAAATGAAAAGAAAATTATGCTAAGAAATAAACAGTCAGAAACTGGTCATATTGTATTACATTGCTATCTAGTATTTCATTGTTCATTAAGTGACCACATAATGTTTACAAGAAGGAATGGGCATTACCACTAGAATCTTTTTTTTTAATTTGAAGTTTAAACAATATAATATGGTCGAGAGGTCAGCATCACTGCCTTACAAGCAGTTGCCCGGGTTGCGGGTTCGCGTCCCGGCTGATGCTATGACACTTAAAAAAAAAAAACAATATAATATAAAAATGAAAAAAGTTCATACATTTTAAATATATATTTCTTTAAATTCTTTTTTAAATGTGTTGAAAAATAAAACAATATGAATTTACAGAATTTTCATTGTATATATAAATCTTACATATTGGTGATATACTCAGTTTGTATAGTTGTATTTTTAAAAAACTTTCTAAGCACTAACTGATAATATTATATGAAAGGTTTTTTGTATAAATATAGCTTATTTTGTTATAATTTATTACATATTTTTATTTCTTTATTTATTTTTATAACAACCAAAGCATAATGACTCTTTCAGCATAACTTTTAAATTCTGCAATAAAATCAGTAATATATTTATTCTGATGGATCTCATGATAATAATGCTATATATATATATATATTGAGATGATATTTTCTGCCATCTCATGTAAATATATATATATATATTATTTAATAAAATTGTCCAGTTATAAAAAAAATATTTTATAACTAATATATTATCTTTGAAATCAGTTTAATTTTTTTTTTTATCTGGAAGAAATCAGGATTTCTTCTGTGAGTTTTTCTTGTAAGGCAGCCGTGTGACCACTTGGCCACCAACGCTTGACAATTTATTTAAATTAATTAGATCTTGAAATACAAGTTTTCGTTAAAAAAAATTTTTTTTTTTTTGTAATTCTTGGAAAAATGTAGGGGAGGGGGATTCGAGAGATTTGCAATTAGTTCTATTGTTGAAGCTTGAGATACAAAAAGTATTTGTAAATAACTATATTGGTTGCTACAGTCTATCTATTGCACTAATTGATCAAGAATTTTTTTGTTAATTAAAAATGCAGCAAGAATAAAAGGACAGAAATTAGAAGTGTCAAAACATATCTAAAAATAAACAGCAAAGTATGAATCCTGTTTCTGAAAATGTATAAATTGCAGACTTTGCTTTTATTAAAAAATAAAAATCCAGAACTTTTACTTAAAAGTGTTATTAATAGTGTCATGAAAATGTTCTCTGGCTAGAAGATATCAAGAACTTTCCCCTCATGGAAAATGTCTCACAGCCACACCTGGCACCATCCAAGCAATTACCAACTAGGAAAATCTGAAGTCAGCAAGCTAACCAAAGATATTACAAGAGCCAGTGAACAAAAACAACAGATTCACACTAGCAGTTCGGGACTAAAACCATACATGGACAGCACACGCTTGGTGAAAGTGAAATAGCTGATCGATTATGTTTATACATGAACTATTACTTAAAGAACTTTTATTCTAATTAGTGTGATAGTATTCTAGACTCCATTAACTAAGTCAGTTGTACATTAAAAGTTTCAATAATAGAGTGTGAAATTTTTAATAGGGATTTTTTATATTATTTTGATTGAATTAAAAGGGGGTATATTGTGTTGTTTTACTTATTTTTATTCATTAAAATATGTATAATTTTAATTCATTTTTGTTATATTCAATGTTTATACAGTTTAGAATCCCAGAATGTTAACTGCTTGACTTTGAAAGAGAAACATGGTTAAAAATCATTTAAGAATTCCACTTATAAGCAAATACCAAAAACTTAAGCTGGAAAACGAGTACCTCAAGGGATGCCTGACAGCCATAAGCAAACAGTGGGCACTTATGCCATCCATTAAGGATTAAATATAATTATTTAACATGTAATGTAGAGGGTTTGAGTGGTGAACAGTACTGTCCACTTTTATTAATGTCAGCTTAAAGTTTACACCTATTTGGACAGGTCTCCATAATAAGTTTGGGTCACTGTTGTTCATAGGATTTGTGTGGTGCATGTTCCCTTGGGAAATAGATATAAAGATTAAATAATCGAATTGTATTAAAAGGATAATGAATGGAATTCAAATTTATGTTTGTATTTTGTCTTAAATTTTGATTGAGTCAGTTCAGAGTGCCATAAAGAGGGAATTGGAAAAGTAATTACTGTTGAAAATGAATATAATAAATATTTAAAGCCATACTTGTGTGTTTGTCTTTAATTCAATCATAACATTAACAACTATTGTGTCTCTGGTAAGAATGTAAAGTATAATTAATACAATCTGCCTAAGCTGATGCCTTAAAATATAATTTGCTACCACAATTCATAAATAAATTAACACTATGATCATTAGAAAATTCTTCACAATTTAGTGCTAAGCTATATGTCTAGTGGCAGCCTCATACTGGTCACCATAATTTGAGTAATCTTCATAATTTTGTGGACAGTGTGATGATTTGTCGTGTCACAATATATATATATATGAGTCTAGTGTTAGCTATTAACCATTTTCACACATTTTACAACCATGTAATACAATAAAAACAAATCATAAGAATTATAAAATAAAAAATCTAAAATATTTTAATAAAAAAAGAAAAAATGTAAAAAGCTCTGTACATTGATAAATATTGCCTTTTGCTAAATAAGAATGAAAGACGAAAAAAAAAACAGTTTTCAGTTTGTAAATTAATTAACTGAACTATTTTAAACTCAATTGACAAATTAGAAAATTAATTCAGATTTTTTCAGAATATAAAATAATAGTTTTGTTTTGTTTTTTTAATTTGGTTTTAAATAATTAGAAATTTTAAGAATAAGCATTAGATTTTTTTAAAAAAATTATTTTTTTTTAATGATATAGAGGGTTGTTTTTTTTTTAAATTTTTACTTTGCTTTAAAAATTATAAAATAGAAAAAATGATAAGATAAATGTTTGGGCTTTTTTTATGAGAAAAAAAATATTGTTGGTTAATATTTTTGAAAATTTTCATATGTTTTGCATTTTTTAAATTCAAGTTTTTTGAGTATATGTTGGTAATATATAATATCTCGGTTTATTTTTTATTTTTCCATGCATATTTATATTTTTACATACTTTAAAAAGATCATTAAAATGGTTAAAGTGTTGGTACAAAAATTAATGTGGTGATTATTATTTATATTGCTTTGATTCAGAAGAAATAAATGATGGTTTTAATAAGAAAATCATGGTTTGAATGTTATTTTGAACTTTACTATTTTTATAATTACTAAGCTAATAAAACAAAAATTCAAACATCTTATAGTTTTGATTCCAAATCAATTTCTTTTGTATAATTTTATAGATCTGATACTAGATCAATAACTTTTGATTTTATTTTTTAAATTTAAGGACTTTTCACTCTTTGACACTATAGGCAACAAAAAATAAACAAACAATTAAATATGGACCTTCTCTTAAAGCACATATATTGAGGGCTGAAGTTGTCTTATTTGATCACATTATGAGATAATTTACTTCATAGAAAAATATGTTAAGTGTCAAGAAAGCTTGTAGTAGAAGAAGATAGGATTTAGCAATATGATGGAAGAACTCTACCATAAAATTTTAATGAGAATTCCTTTTTAAAAAGGATACTTCACTATGTGTAAATCTTATTTTTACAATTGCCAAAAATTAGCATTGATTTCACATCATCATCATCATTATTAGCAGACACTAAAAAATAAGTACAGCCATTCTAAGTACAAAAAGCAGAGTGAAAATCAAAAAAAAAAACCTTATATAAGAGTATTGTATTGTGATGACTATACAAACATAGCCATGAACCACAAACATGTTCACATATTTTATATTGTGATGAGCGCACATACTGTGGTCACACATGTACCTACAAAAATCCACAAATTAGAAATGTTAGGGTTGGAAAGAAAGAAACAAATAAGAAAGAAAAAATGAGCTTGGAAATTAACAAAACCAAGAAATGTTGAAAATTAGCAAAACAAAGAGAAAGAGAGGGAACTAGAGTTAACAAAATCATTATCTTTTGCTAGTCAAAGTCCGAATTTTGATAAAAGTAAATATTAAATTATAATACTACCAGCATATGGTAGGAAAGTTAAAGCAGTAAAGAAACATAAATAAAACATGTAGTAAAATATGATTTAGGAAAAGTAAAGTTTAAAAAAAAAAAAAAGAAAAAACTTCGATAGCGCGGAAAGAAAAACCTAGAAAATTAATATGTTCGAAAAGATAAGAATCTGGGCTTCAAAGTACACATTTGACGATAAACGAAATGCGGGTTTTATGGAGTAGAGTTAAAGCAAGAATTAGATAAAAAATAAATGATTATTAAAATTTAAATAAGAAATAAAGAAAAACATGCATTAAAATTTGTGTAAGTAATCAAAGAAAAATAAGGAAATAAATAAAATGTACGTAGTGCTATAAAATCATATAAAATAAAGTTACATATGGCTGAAGGCATAGCATGGGAGGTGTCAACAACAAGTGGAAACAAAGAATCTAAAGGACAAAGCCCATTGGAATGTTTTAATTAAAAAAAAAAAAAAATTAGGTGGAGAGCTAAGGAGATTAAAGGAGAGATTAGAGCTTGAGACTTCGAGTCGACAAGGTGAAAAATCGCGGCTCCAAGAATCAGCCGATATAGCTAACCAACATGACTTTTACTGTCGATATCTCACATAGTATGACCGGCTAAGGCCATCATGATCACGGTCAATCCGGACTTCTGTACCAATGGTTCTGCAATAATGTAACAGCTACGGTAGTAACGCCTGCCTATGGACTTCTGTAGTGGCCCGACCTGTGATGCCTCGTCCTCCATGCCTTATTAACCAAGAAGCTACATCCCGCCAAATATAATCTATGACCGTCCCTCCTAAAGAAGTGGATAATCCACGTGACGGTCGACAACACGTCGGAATGAACTCAAAGACTAAACCCTAGGTAACTTAAATATTATTTTATATATCGTCAAATGTGCACATAAATTCCATAGACAATGGCAAAATGCCTTTCATGAATGGTAATGACATTCTTTTGATAGACAGCTAGGCTAACGAGTTATAAATGTGACAGCATTTATAATGATTGCAAGTATTTATTTATAAGAATTTCAAGTATTTATTTCCTTATAGCACTATAGAATATAATATGTTTAATTTTTATGTTAATGTTTCTTATATCTTTTATTATCAAATTATTTGTTAGTATTAAAAATATATTAATTTATTTAAATCTGTCTTGTCTCGTTCTTCGCCACTCCACAAAATAGTCTAATACTAGGAGGGTAGAAATATTATTTCATTTTTTTTTGCATTCTTTTAGTTATGAAATTAACACGTGAAACGTTGATGGTGCAGGGTTTTATCCTGTAAAATTTATAAATTAGCCAAGCGCTGTACTGTAATATCTTACAGCAGCCGGGAGAAAGTTGATTATCTGTAGGTTATATCCGTATAGCGTACAGATTCGGTCAAGTACGGAAATCGGCTCGTCTGTTTCCGTATTTCTCTCTGCTTGAGGTAGCGGAAGGTGGACGATTTTGAATAATAAGAATTCCCCATTACATATATAAGTGAAAGGGAAGTTGGAGCTTTTCGATCGTTTCGTGCCCGTTACATATTTTGGGAGCCAGTCCGGGATCTGAAACTTCTGCCCAATTAACAATCACGGGCTGAATAGTTATATAATATAATAAATATTTTCTAAAATAAAAATTGGTTAATATATGTGTTTTCAAACATATAAATTTAGCATTGCAAGTTAAAGTGGTGAAAAGCGAAGGCGAAGGGGATAAGTTTTTTTTTTATAATACTCCATACGAGCGTTTCACGTCAAATGTGTACAAAGAGTAGCGAGGGGGAAATTTTTTTTTTAGTATCATGAAAGTTATTGAAATGAATAGTGAAGGATAATCTCAGATAATAATTAGTCAAGTTATAACGAACAAAGAAATTATAATGTCAAATGATTATCGCCATGTAATATAAGTCGTGTTGAAAAAAAAAAAAAAAAAGATATACGTATGATTTTAAGATAGTGAAAGGAATATAATTTACAAAAAACGTTTTATGTATAACGAGGGAGATTATCCCAGTGAAGAAATATATGTGTATAATTTTATTCTAAAACGACCGTAAAATAAGGGGAGTTTATAACGAAATATTAGAAATATATATGTCATAAGTTCATGCGTCTGGAAACACAGTCAAAATGAATTTCTTTAGATATATCGATATAGTAGTGAGTTAAAATTTTAAAAATATATATATAAACATGCAGCATTGAATTAATTAAAGTGAGTCAGAGGTAGATGGGTAGGGAAAAACGAGGACAATCATCAAGGTGGATGGGCAGTTGGGCAAATCTAGGGCAGGCGGACAAGAAGAGGAACCGGAGTACAAATGTTTGGATTGGCTAGCGATCTAAACGCTAACTGATAAATCACAAATATTAAATCGTTAATCAAAGTAAAAGGAAAGCAGAGAATCAATAGAAAAAAAATTTTCGTTATATAAATATAGCCAGAAGAGTTTAGTAAAACAATATTAAAAATGTAGATTAAGGGTTAAAGAACATTATATTTATGCATACACGATCCCAAGATAAAACGGATGGTCACGGAAAGGAAGTGAGAGAAGGGAATGAAGATAAAGAGATGAAAGCACCGGGTAAAATAAGTAATAATGATATCATGGATATGCTAAGGCAAATGAGGATTGATCAACAGCAATTCGTGGAAGAATACATGAACAGACAGGAGAGAAGAATAGAAGAATGGATGATCAAGGTCGAAATCAATAGCCAGAAAAGAATGGCTGCATTCAAGGAAGAAGTAAAAAATGAGATCATCCAGCAATCAAAGTCTAATGATACATGGGCTGGATTTCACCCAGAGATGGGGATGGAGGAACAAAGGAGTATAGGGCCATGTGGATATGTGAAATCTGAAACGGTTGAGGAGAGAGTTAGAGAATTAGGAGAGTGTGATTGGGAAAAGGATATAGGACGTCCAGAAAGGGAGATAAGACCATTAGAGGAAGAGACGGAGGTAGTTAGAGATAAGAGTCAAAGAGTGATGATGAGCATGCAGGAGAGTTTAGGTCAAATGGCAAAAGTAGTAGACAGCTTAAACACAAGAGTGGAAGAATGTGTAAAGAGTACAGCCAATAGCAGCATTAAGGCCAATATAGAGGGCCGAGAACCAAGAACTAATGGAGAAGACAGAATCAGAGAAGCTGGAGATTACATGGACTATCCTGTGGGCTTCCACCATTTCCTGAAGGTACAAGTTTTCAATGGTAACCCTGGAGAAAGCCCGATGGAACACTTGAGCAGCCTGGAATGGTACTTCCAATTCAGTAGAGTAAGTGAAGAAGCCAAGATAGCAGTCGCTTGCAGCCATCTGCAGGGCGAGTCTCAAGTCTGGTGGAATTCGCTATTCCAGAAGCCCATTACGTTTGCAGCATACCAGAGAATGTTGAAGAGCAGTTATTGGAGTGAGGAGCTCCAGGAGCATATGTTGCATCAAATAAAACAGCACAAATGGGGACTGGAGGAATCATTCGTAACATTCTTCCGTCAACAGGTGGCTAGATTACGACTAATAATGGCAAACCCGTTATCGGAGATGCAAATACTCTGTATAATTAGGTCCAGGTTTCCGAAGGACATTGAACGTACTCTCATCACTACAGAGAGGAAAACGGTGGACCAGGTGGCGGAGATGCTGAGTGCGCTGGACACCACTAGGGACAACCAACAGAATGATGAATCGCCGTCAGAACCGCGTGTAAAAGAAGCGCCTAGAATAAGAAATGACTGGGATCCTGGGGAAAGACGTTGGCAAGAAGAACAAGGATATTCTAGGGAATGGAACCCGAGGAGGCAAGGAAACGGATGACAGAGAGAGGAGACAGAATATAAGTGTCCATAAGCGCCTAGAATAAGAAATGACTGGGATCCTGGGGAAAGACGTTGGCAAGAAGAACAAGGATATTCTAGGGAATGGAACCCGAGGAGGCAAGGAAACGGATGACAGAGAGGAGACAGAATATAAGCGTCCATATGACATGACAGTGAGTCATGGACCTTGAGAGCAACATCCGCATCCCAGAGGAGGAAGAGGTTATATCAACAGAGGAAGACAGCCACCAGATAAAACGTAAGAGCGGTCCCAAAATAAAAAAAAAAAGGAGGACTAGATGATGACAAATTCAGAAATGGACATGGACCTCGAATCATGGAGAACGGATGGGCGTACGGAAACTAACGATAAAGAAATGACGAGCCAATAGATGGCAAAACAGTATGAGGGACTTTAGGATAAAATGATAAAGGATAAATTAATTGGCAGGATGGGGTCGTAGATTGAGGTTGAGAGAAAGTAGGCATAGATATTTGTAGCTTGATCTTATTAGCAGTACTTGGTTTTGCCTTCTTCTTTGTCATGCTTGTGTGTTCTGCGGTGCATCAAGTATTATCACACAGAGAACACAGGGACAGAGATCCCAGTATCACAATGACTCACTGGATTAATATTTCCAGTTAGATATTAAGCACATATATCGTGAGTCAATGGTCCAGAGACCAATCTATAGGGAAAGAACCCCTTTTGGTATGAATATAGAGCTTTCAGAAATACACTGGGCTCATGAATGAGCTGGACGGAAAGATGCCAGTCTCCCAAGCCACCTCAATAATAGTGTCCGGAGTTGGCACTTAGAGGTGCCTTATTGCAGAAATGCGATGTATGAACAGGTTTAATCGGGTCACAGAGATATCCTGTGGATTCGAACCTGTAGATACGAGTAGCAGCAGAAATTAAACACATGCATGGTAATGTTAGGATTAAATTGGTTTGGCTATACTGCTTGGTTCAGCAAAGAAAGGGATATAATTTACCTGGTCACCTTTCTATAGATTAACCTCATCGCTACATCATAGTAGCAATAATGAAAAAAAAAAAGAGTTCGAACAATAGTTGGGAGCACTTAGCTTTCCAGGCATAAGGTTAAAAATTTTTTTTATGCAGAAAAAAATTTTAAAGGAGGGAACGGTGTAATGTGATGAGCGCACATACTGTGGTCACACATGTACCTACAAAACATCCACAAATTAGAAATGTTAGGGTTGGAAAGAAAGAAATAAATAAGAAAGAAAAAATGAGCTTGGAAATTAACAAAACCAAGAAATGTTGAAAATTAGCAAAACAAAGAGAAAGAGAGGGAACTAGAGTTAACAAGATCGTTATCTTTTGCTAGTCAAAGTCCGAATTTTGATAAAAGTAAATATTAAATTATAATACTACCAGCATACGGTAGGAAAGTTAAAGCAGTAAAGAAACATAAATAAAACATGTAGTAAAATATGATTTAGGAAAAGTAAAGTTTAAAAAAAAAAAAAAACTTCGATAGTGTGGAAAGAAAAACCTAGAAAATTAATATGTTCGAAAAGATAAGAATCTGGGCTTCAAAGTACACATTTGACGATAAACGAAATGCGGGTTTTATGGAGTAGAGTTAAAGCAAGAATTAGATAAAAAATAAATGATTATTAAAATTTAAATAAGAAATAAAGAAAAACATGCATTAAAATTTGTGTAAGTAATCAAAGAAAAATAAGGAAATAAATAAAATGTACGTAGTGCTATAAAATCATATAAAATAAAGTTACATATGGCCGAAGGCATAGCATGGGAGGTGTCAACAACAAGTGGAAACAAAGAATCTAAAGGACAAAGACCATTGGAATGTTTTAATTAAAAAAAAAAATTAGGTGGAGAGCTAAGGAGATTAAAGGAGAGATTAGAGCTTGAGACTTCGAGTCGACAAGGTGAAAAATCGCGGCTCCAAGAATCAGCCGATATAGCTAACCAACATGACTTTTACCGTCGATATCTCACATAGTATGACCGGCTAAGGCCATCATGATTGCGGTCAATCCGGACTTCTGTACCAATGGTTCTGCAATAATGTAACAGCTACGGTAGTAACGCCTGCCTATGGACTTCTGTAGTGGCCCGACCTGTGATGCCTCATCCTCCATGCCTTATTAACCAAGAAGCTACATCCCGCCAAATATAATCTACGACCGTCCCTCCTAAAGAAGTGGATAATCCATGCGACGGTCGACAACACGTCGGAATGAACTCAAAGACTAAACCCTAGGTAACTTAAATATTATTTTATATATCGTCAAATGTGCACATAAATTCCATAGACAATGGCAAAATGCCTTTCATGAATGGTAATGACATTCTTTTGATAGACAGCTAGGCTAATGAGTTATAAATGTGACAGCATTTATAATGATTGCAAGTATTTATTTATAAGAATTTCAAGTATTTATTTTCTTATAGCACTATAGAATATAATATGTTTAATTTTTATGTTAATGTTTCTTATATCTTTTATTATCAAATTATTTGTTAGTATTAAAAATATATTAATTTATTTAAATCTGTCTTTCTCGTTCTTCGCCACTCCACAAAATAGTCTAATACTAGGAGGGTAGAAATATTATTTCATTTTTTTTTGCATTCTTTTAGTTGTGAAATTAACACATGAAACGTTGATGGTGCAGGGTTTTATCCTGTAAAATTTATAAATTAGCCAAGCGCTGTACTGTAATATCTTACAGCAGCTGGGAGAAAGTTGATCGGGAAAAATAATCTGGAGGTTATATCCATCTGTTTCCATATTTCTCTCTGCTTGAGGTAGCGGAAGGTGGACGATTTTGAATAATAAGAATTCCCCATTACATATATAAGTGAAAGGGAAGTTGGAGCTTTTCGATCGTCCCGTGCCCGTTACAATATGTTTGTTCTATCAGCTATTTATTTGATATTTTGTAAACTTTTTGTAGCAAATTTTATTTTTTGAAATAACTATATTCATCTCCTTATAGTTTTCTAATGTATTATTTTGGGAGCATATCTTCTTCATAAAACCATAAAAATTTCACCTTTTTATGATGCCTTTAAGATAACATTTATAATTTAATCAAAGTATGTCTCTTCTAAACAAATCATGCTCACATTTGCTATAATATATATATATTTTTAGACAATCTGTTATTCATTCACTTCAAGTACCTGAATCAATAAAAACTAAATAGATGTTTTGGTATTATATCCATTAAACTGAATAACATACTAATATCTATTTTTCACATCTCACATAGAACTAGTGATATTTTTCTAATGACTATTTGTTAAATTGTAGAGGGTTTATATCTCACTTCTATACAATAAATTTGAAAAAATAATAGCTTGACATCCAACTAATTTAATTACTCACTATAATGAAACACATTACTTTTAATTTGTTAAAATTAGTAGCATCACATTAAAGTCTGTTGCTTCTGAATATTCAAATCCACTTTTTATTTAAAAAGCTATGAAAATAGTTAAATTGGTTCACTTTCTTAAATTGTTACCCATATTTTATCCTTAGCTGGTAAAACACTTAAATTTTTTTGAATATTTAAAGGTTGCACTTAAAATACTAAAAATAATTTGAACATTTTTTAAACTGACAAAAATAACACAATCATCTGCATCCAATAACTGTACAAGCCAAATAGATGATTTTTTTGTTTTAAAAAGTTCATAGGCAAATTAGTATCTGCTTCGTAAAAACGCCTATAAACTATTCCAAGGAATACTGATATAAAAATTAAAAGTAAAGGTTGTAGTTAGTACATATTCTTATTTAACATCATTTAAACATGCCTCAGATTTTCCATCATAAATAATAATTCTTTCCATTTCATAAACTAAAAGCTACATAATATGAATAAAGTTTGGTGGCTAACCTATTAGTTTCAATTATTATCACAAATCTGTTCACTTAACTAAGTCAAATTCTTGGACTAAATAAAAACAGTATATAAATTAAACATTTTCTCTGAATACTATTTTTATTTTTATCTGGAAACAAAAACAATATCTATAATCTTTCTTGATCCTCTAAAATCACATTGAGTCATTAATAATAAATCATCTGTGACTGGAAGTAATCTATTCAACAAAATTATTTAGAGCATAAAACTTTATCTTAGTGGATACTGCACTCTTTTGTATCCCTTTTATTTTTATAAATTGGAAAATAATATCAGATGGAACAATTTTATAGTTTCATATTGTAACGATCCGGAGAAGGTAGACTTAACGTATCTGCACTACCGGGCACCATCTAGGCATTTGAACCTAGAAAAATTTATAAAGTAAGCAGATACGCAAGTCAAAAAAAAATATATTTTTTTTTTATTTTGATTCCGGTCGTTAGCCCATGTCACTAGCTCAGTGGAATAGCAGAGATTAAATAATATAATATCTTATCTAATTATATTTCAATATTAAAAAAATAAATAAAATAAGCCACTGCCAGTAATTAACACACAAACATTTATTTATGCACATATATATAAGATTTAAAACTATTTTAGTATTACTTTTACTTTTTAACATTTAACATTATTTTTAACTTTACCTTAGATTTTAATTTACATTTTAATTTCTATTATATTATAAGTTTACATTTTAATTAAGTTCGCACAGATGGGATTATAAAAGCTTGTTTTAATATGTTGCTATAGATTGGTTACATAGATTACACGGTTAAAAACATTTCAAAGTAAACATAAACGATCAAAAGATAAAATCATTGATACTGGCAATTGCAGAGGGAAATTTATAAGTAACCCAGTAGTATTCACCATAAGATACTTGCATTGTCACCAATGATTTAAAAGACATCCGAAGAAATATATTTTAGATACTCACTGTAAGGTATCATTATTTATCGAATATCTATATATTTTGATCAAATATGAAAACCCAAAACATACTTAACCGATAACCAATCCATGCAAGCGTCCATAAACAACTTAAATTTAATGCATTTTTATTTAGGGTTGAGCATGAATAGATTACATAGATTTGCATTGGAAAATAAAATATTCTATTCCTATTTAACCTTAGGTTAAAATTCATAGTCAAACTGGCATCAATTCATCTGATATATCGATGTATTCAATGTAATAAAATACGGCAGCACAAAAAGTTAAGAGAAGAATTGCTTCTCATGAGATAGGAATATTACATATATCTGCAAAGAAGAGCAATAAAACAAAAAACTCCATAGAAAGGAACTGCGGTATCCGACTTATAATTCCTTCCATAGGCAAACGGAAGTGTGCGGCGTATGAAGCGATTCTGCCCGTAGCGAATCAATATTACATCTACTAATCACACCAATATATCCAATCCATTGACCCAATTTAACCACGAAACAAATAACCTAAGATTACCCTCCCCTAATATAACTTTACAAATCTATACAGCCATTCACGCCCGACTTACGTTTAACATTGATATATTTTAATTTATCGGAAAACAGAAAACATAAATAAACTTAAAGAACAAAATTAAATAAATGGAAATGATATTACACAAATAAATAAAAAATACATCAAATAACATTTTAACTACTTTAGTCAGGTAGGAAACTAATGCAATTATTTTAAATATGAAAAGTTTTTAATTTAATGTTCATTAATTGTAAAGTTCTTACGGTTTTAAACAGTTCATCTTTATCTGTCGTTTGTAAGTTTGAACGGGAATTCCCATGCCGTCCTGAAGATATTGGTATACATTTAGCCGATGTTTTATTTATTCATTCGGAGGTTTTTTAATTTAGTTGGTCCTCAATGTAGAAAACAATAGTTCATTTCTCTTTCTTTCTTTGGCAAAACTGAAGTGATTGAATCGTGCGTCTCTTCAATCGCTTCTCCCGCACCTCCGCACTAACACCTATCTGTCACATCGTAATAATCATAATCCAGTCACTAATTAATAATTTCCAAATTTTCCTTTTATATGTATTCGAAGGATTGACTTGGCATTATGTCATCGATGTGATGATCCTTTCGCTGAGGTCCGATTTCCCGATGGATTTCTTTCATTGGCTATTTGTTTCTATTGTTTTCCTATCTGACCGATGTTTTTACATTTAAATGCCCAAGGCTGGTTTACATTTAACTAATTAACAATCATTTTCATTTCTGATTAATTAACCTGTTTTCCAAATCAAATATATATTTTTATCTCTAAATCTTTTTAAGTTTTTGTTTTTAAAATACCTTTTCTATTTTTAATACAGTTTTATTTTAATAATTTTTTTTTATCTGTGCGATTTAATATATACGAGTTTAAGATGATATTTAATTTCAATTTTTAATTCTTAAAGAAAATTTTTAAATGCGAACTTTTTAATTTACTTTCATGTTTAATAAATATAAAAAAAACAATGTAACGAACGTCTGTGCTCGTTACAATATATTCCTGAAAAAAAATTAAAAATTGTTTTTAATTATCATCGTCATATTTTAAATTTTTCCCTATTTATCTCATCAATAACTTCAATCCCTTCCATTTTTAAAATACCAAGCATCTCAGTAAGTAGTTATGATGAATATATTCATTATTCATAATGTAATTAATGTATTTTCTCCATCTGTTCAAAATATGACCATAATCACTTAAAAGAAATCCATCTATGAACTTAATAGGATGATGATGATGTTTTTAGATATATATATATATGCTTGGTCTTTATCCCCAGGAGGTTGTAAAGTCATCAGCCAAGGCAGCAGTTGGTGGCCAAAGATGGAGGGTGTAAGCATTACCAGATTATGGACCCAGGCTGCCATCTGATGATGACTTTTTATTTAGGTACTTACAACAGCAGATCACTTTCAAGTGAAAAAAGATTGCAATAACTGGAAGAATTGTTTCGTATTAAATGGGACATTAGTTGACTTTGTAAACTGAAAAGAAAAGATGAAGAGACAATTGATTTAAAAAGTGAACATGTACTCTGTTACAAAAGCACAAATATTGGAAGTACACATATGATTCATTATAAATATAAAAAAAATGGAGAAACAACATTGTGGAGATTGGTGGTGTGTTAGACAGTGTGGCAAGATTACTTATTCAACTTAATAGCAGATACAAATGCAGATAATTTAGGTTTATGCCCCAACAAGTTTTCATAGTGATGAAGTAGAACATGTTTATATGAATGTACAAAAGGCTTTTGATCAGACTAAACAACATTTTAAAATTGTTATGGAAAACTTTAATGCTAGAATTGGTAACCAAATAAAAGATGAAAGTGTTGTAGGTAAATTTGGTTATGGAAATAGAAATGAGAGAGGACATTGATTTGCTAAGTTTGCAGAAAAAGAAAAACTTTGTATTATGAATTTCTTTTTGAAAAAAATATTAAAAGGAAATGGACATAGAAGCATCTAAATGAAGGAACAGCAGAATTTGATGATATTTTGATTAACAGAAAAAACATATTTCAAGATTGTAATGTCCTTAATAAATTCAACACAGGAAGGGATCATTGATTAGTAAGATGTAAGATACATATTATTGCAAAACTAGAGAGACAAAAATTATTAAGAAAAAAATATTTACAGTTGATATTTCTAATCTTCAGAAACACTCTCTAATGAATTTAAATTAGAACTTGCAAATCATTTTAAGTGTTAGTACATTTTGAACATGATTCAGATTTGAATGGAATTATTAGGAAAATAACTGATACACTTTTAAAAATTAGATAGCTGGTAGAAAAAAGCAGCAATTGACCAATAAACTTTTTACTGACACGAGAATTTATAAGGAAAAGAAGGATTATGAAGGTAGATAAAAATGATGCATTAAGAAAGATTGAATGTTTCAAATTTTGTAAAAATGGTGTGAAAAAGAGTTGACAATGATATAAGAAAGTATAATTGTGAACTAGCAAGGAAATCTGTAGAAGAAAATAAAAGTCTAAAGAGTGTAAAACAACATTTTGGTATTGGTAGAAAGCTTATATATGCAAAAAGAAAAAAAGAGAGATGACATCATGAAATGAGTAGAAGAGTTTATCGTGAATTATATAGTAATAAATAACAAGTACCTCCAACAACTATTATATTTTCTGAATTGCCTGGGATTTTAAATAAAGAACAGAGACATGTAATTAAATTTATTAAGAAGCAAAAAGCTCCAGGTAATGATGAAATTATAATTATCAGATGAAAAAATAAAAACTTTTTTGGCAAAATTATATACCAAATGTATAAATGACATGGTTGGAAGAATGCAGTATTAATATTAATATTTTAAAAAGGTAATAAGGAAGATATTATAAATTACAGACCTATTAGACTTTTACATTTTTTATACAAAAAATTTTACCAAGATGATTACAACTCAACTACAAAAACATTGGATTTCAACCAACCAAAAAAACAAGGTGGATTTAAAAGTGGTGTTAATACAGTAGATCATATCCAAGTATTGAGAGAAGTTATAGAAAGAATAGTAGTTTATGAAAAGGAATTTCATTCTATAAGCATTTTTTCTGTAATTAAAGCATTGGATCATCAAGGTATAGACTCAAAATACTATTATATTCTGAAGAATATTTATAAAAAATGCAACAGTGACAATTAGATTACATAATGATACTAAAAAAGTTAATATTGAGAAGGGTATAAGACACAGTGACTCCATATCTTCAAAACTTTTTACAGCAGTGCTGCATGAAGTATTTTGTGGATTAAAGTAGGCAAGTTAAAGGAGTAAAAGTAAATAAAGATTATTTAAGTCATTTATATTTTACAGATGATGTATTTGTTTTGCAAATAATGCTTCCGAGCTTCAGAAATTGTTGCAAGGGTTATCAGATGAAAATAAGAAATTAGGAATAAAGGTAAATGATAAAAAACTAAAGTAATATTCAATAGATTCTCTTAAAAGATGAAAATAAAGATTGATTATGATGAGTTGGAAGAAGTTAACAAATACAAATACCTTGGTCCAATTATTACTACAGATGGAAAATAATGAATGAAATTAATCATGGAACTAAACTTGTTTGGAGTGCTTTGGAAATATGCCTATGTGTTTGCATTGGAAGGTTTTTATAAAGGTGTTTTACCAGATCTTACTTATGAATCTGAGATTTGGACACTTAATAGAAGAGTAATGTAGAGACTTCATACCACTCAAAGAAGTATTAAGAGATGCATATTAGAAGTAACAAGAAGAGATTGAAAATGCAATACATGAGTAAGAGAACAAACAGGTGTTACGGACATCATTGAAAGAATTAAAAGAATAAAGTGGAGTTGGCTGGATGTATTGCTAAAAAGATGATAGTAGATAGACAATTTAAATCTTAAACTGGAATCCAAGAGATTGTAAAAGACCCAAAAAGAGAGATAGATGGATGAAACAAGAGTGTGCAGGGGTAATATGGAGATGAGAGACTTGTGATTGGAGAAGATAGATTGAACTTGGAGAGACCTTCATCCTGCAGTGAATTGATAATGGTTGATATATGATAATATATATGCTACTTTTATTTCATCAAAAAAGGTTTAAAAGTGATCACAATTTTTATGGAATCCATCATACATTATTTTCACGTAAAACTAGCTTAGTTTTACTGAACTGTAATGTTAATTTATTTGGATTCACCAATTTAGAGAAATTTTTTGCCTTGTTTCATTTGAAAGCTAATGGGGTTATTTTAAGAAATCTAGTGCAACAATGTAATATTGCATGATCATTTTTGCTGGGACAACAGCCAGAATGTTAAACAATGATGCTATTTATAAATGAAGTAAGAGTTGACAAAAAAATGTTATCCATTTCATTCAAAAACACATTAACTCTGAAAGAGATATTGAAACACCTTTCAATTGTTAAATTTCTGCCTTTAAATATCTACATTTCTTATAAAACTTCACATTCAATTTTATTGTTCTGCCAACCAAAAAATACCACTTGTTTCTTTTTAATTAGGTACTAAGTAGTAAAATAATTTGGCAGAAAATTAGGTAGAATTCTTCTTTTAACCAATCCAAGATTGGACTTGTTTGTACATACAATGCAATATTTTAAAACAATTCCATGCCTCAATAACATGACAATAGTGAATGTCCAAATTGAAAATTATATTGCTTGTTAGCTATTGAAATTTAGTATGTTTCTAAAAATGTACATCAAATTTTATATTGATAATATTGGAATATGGTTATTTTTTTTAATATGATCATTTTATTCTTGGAGAAAACTAGGCAATGATTTGTCTAACAATATGCACTTTTTTGCATTCTTGCTGCCTTAGTATAATATAATTTATTAGTTGCCTTTGTTTTTAGTGCTAATATATCTGAAGTCCTTTATAATAATTTTTATCCTAAACAAAGTGTTCATAATGGTCAGTCGGTGATATATTTCAATAATATGACCCCACTTGAGTTACAACCATAATAGCATTAGTTCCAAGAAATTTGGATAAAATTTACTCTTACTTCCAATATGTGCATTAAAATCTAAGAAATATATAAACTTTTAATGAAAATAATATAATAACACTATTCAGCAAATGATGAAAGCTTTCTCTTGACTTTCTGAATCTATTGTAGAAACAATAAACACTGAGAAAATGGATGTAGGTACCATTGCTACACTAAGTTTTAATATAATTGATTCTTTACTGCTTGATCTAAAAATTACAAGAATATAGGATATCTTAACATATTTCAGTAAGATACCTTACCATATCTCATTACGAAATCTGACATAATGCAATCTTTTACTCAATGATCTGTTCTTTCAAAATAGTTTGTTGTCATCTATTGTTCAATTAAATTTTATCTTTGCTTAAATATGAATTTTATTAAAAGTAGCTATATCAATATTAAATCTTGGCAGTAGTTTAAGTTCAAGTACTATTCTCCAGTTTTTTAGGAGTTTATATTAAGAAAAGTTTTCACATTCTATATACATATCTTTTTAATAAAATTAAAATACTTTTCTTTATTACTACTACTTTCTCTTGATTTAACATTACCAATTTTGCCATTTTAATGAGATATTCTCCATGAAGCTGTATGGACCATTTTTTTATTATCTTTCAACTTCTGTGGTACACACAGAGATTTTTTAACTAGGATTGCCTAAATATATCATTTTTGCCAAACTGAAACTCTAATCTCTTATCAGTTCCTATTCAAATAAAAACTTCATGTTTCCAACCCAGCTGGAGTTGCAAACATTATGGTGTTTTCATCTTGGACTCCTAGCTTTGTAGTTAACCAAATAGATAAAAGATGGCTTCTAAAGGGTTGCATTAGATTCTAAGATCTAGATTCAATGTTCTCAGTCCAAAGTTCCTCATTGATGAAAGCCATGAGCTAGAAACTAGTCTGAGGATGTTGGATAAGTAGGTATTAGATAGGGATTTTATGAACAAACCTTCCTGCATCCATTGATTAGAAAGGCTTGCACTTGGTATCATTACTGCATGGGAGAGTTTGGTACTCTTATTAACAGCACATGTAAGCATATAAAATGGTAATTAGGTGATGTTTTAATGGTCTTACAAGCAAATGGGCTTGGGTTGGAGACATTATAGTGTTTTTATCTTGGGATCCTAACTTTATAATTAATAAAAGAAGTAAAAGGTGGCTTCTGGAGTGATGCATTACATCCTAAGATTTAGGTGCAAGCCAAAAATGAGAAACTAGTCTGGGGATGTTGAATGAATAGGCACTGGATAGGGATTTTATGCACAAGCCTTCCTGCATCTATTGATTACAAAGACTTGCACTTGGTGGTAGTACTATATGGAGAGTTTAATACTCTTATTAGCAGCATATGTAAGCATATGGAATGGTGATTATGTAATGTTTTAATGATCTTATACTTATTCTTCTCATAGGATAACAGTGACTATGGTTTTTGAAAAACCAAAGATACCAAAATGTATAGATGCTGAACTGAATTCAGATCTATATGACTGTAGAAGCAAATGAGCTTGGGTTGCAGACATTATAGTGTTTTTATCTTGGTATCCTATCTTTATAATTAACCAAATAAGTAAAAGATGGCTGTTGGAATGTTGCATTATATTCTAAAATCTAGGTGCAGATTAACCAAACTCCTCACTGATGAAAACCAAAAGTGAGAAACTAATCTGGAGATGTTCGATGATTAATCTCTAGGTAGGAATTTTATGCACAAGCCTTCCTGAATCCATTGGTTACAAAAGCTTGCACTTGATGGTAATACTGTATGGAGAGTTTGTTACTTCTCTTTGTTACTACCACTTTCTCTTGATTTAACACTATCAATTTTGCCATTTTAATGAGAGATCCTCCCTGTATCTCTATGGATCATTTTTATATTACCTTTCATAGATTTTTTCCACTTCCATGATAGGCAGAGATATTTTAAATAGGATTAATATACCACATTTCCCAAAGTGATTCTCTAGTCTCATCAGTTCCAACTCAAATTATTATTGATTGTACAATCTTAATCAATAATCATGACATCTAAAGTACACCAGATTACTAAACTTATCTCTGTTATTGATTTCTCAATCCAAGAGATTGGAATCAAAATTGCCTTGCAGATAGTCAAGAAATGGAATTGTATTTGGCACAAATATACATACAGAAATATGACCAGTAATGTTAGAAACTTACAACAGCTGGAAATTGTACTAAATTATGTGATTAAGTAAAGTAAGATAGAATACATTGTAAGCAGCTTCTAGTTTTTGATGAATGAACATTTTAATCTATGAGGCAGCAGAAAGTACTCTTGGTCAGGCATTGTTTATTAGTTAATCTTTATATTTAAAAATTATTTATCATCTATCACCTGAAGATTCTGTCAGAAGTCTCAGTGTAGTCCTTAATATGGTTTTGACAGCATTTAATAAATTTATTTTGATTATTAATTTTTGGAATTTAAAATATATATATATTAAAAAATTAGGTTAAAAACGTTTTAATAATATATTTTATATTCAAGTAAAAATATTTACTTTAGCTTCACAAAACCTCATATTATAAATGAAGCTGCTTTTGTTATATATATATATCACCCAGAGAACTACATAAACAAAATTGTTGTTTATATGAAGAAAAAAATTGATGAATAGGAGCAAACAAGAAATAGTCATATAATATACCTGGATAAAATTTATGTTTATTTTTATTATTTGAAATGTTTAAAAGTAGTTCAAGTTTTATATGTTATTGTACGATCTGAAGTATGAAATGAGATGTGAAAACTTAGAGACTCTGGTTCAAACCCGATGTCTAGCTACTATAAATCATAACACTTCACTAACTTTTCTTAAAAGAAATAAATATATGTTTTTTCTATAATCTGTAGGAAATTATATGAATTCCATTTATTATCTTTTGTTAGAAATAAATATTTTTTTTATAAAATAAGTAAATAATTCAAGATTTGGTCTAAAAGGTTTGCTTTTTAAATATTTATTGTCCCTTTTTTCTTTCTAAACAAGAGATATTTTCAATTTGCAACTTTTCAATTAAACTTTTTTAACTTTGCAGAAGAAAATAAATTTTAAAAATAAACAGAAGCTATTTTATGTTTGCAAAATAACAACTTTTAAGGTTTCTGATCTAAGTGTTTGAACAATGGAAAGGAAAAGTTAACTGGATAACACAAAGCTGTTTTATTTGTTTTGTTTGTTTTTTTTTAAATGTACGTAATATAAATTCTTTTAAAAAAACTGAAACGAAAATAAACAGGGAAGCATGCAACTGAAGATATAACAGAATACGTGTTATATTTTTATTAGCCTAAAATATATATTACAACATCGTAGTGGGCTTAAGAATGGATAAATCAGAAGAGACAAAATTTATTAAAAAAGACGATATCGACACTTTTAACTTTCAATGAATTTAAGCTAGATCTTACAATCGTTAAAAATATAAACAGAATTCGAAGATGACTCGGACTTGAACAAGATGGATAACCTACCCAGATAGCCAATGCGAAAAATCAGCAATGCAATCCTTTAATAATTTGAGGCAACTTAATGTATAAACAAAAGAAAGACTACAAAAATATTTTTAAATAATTCACTTAGATCAGGTTTCCGCAAACTATTAACATTTTGTTTACCCCCCCCTCCCTTCCAATATAAAACTGCAAAGATAGAGTTGAAAAATATATTCATGAAAAATATGAATTTCTGAATGGCTATGGCTATATTTGAACATTTTTTTAGTAATATAACATAATAGAATCTGTATATATCGTAACGAAAATAAAATTCTCTTAAAAATAGAAAAACAAAAAATTACTTTGATAAGTTTGATTTATTCACAAATTTCTAATATCTAAACATTCATCATATACAATAATTACTATTCAATACTAAGGCTGAATTCAAAAATCAACGTTATAAAGCTTTCCTTTACTATTTATTTACAAATTACAAGAGAAAATAAAAAATTGTTTTTGTTATCATGATAAACCCGCGAGATTGACATCAAAGAACTGCAGTTTGCCAACTCTTGATTGAGATAAACAGAATATATGATTTCTGTGAAATAATACAAAAAAGAATTAATACTGACATAAAAAATATAACTTTGAAGAGGCAAGAAATGCTGTAGAAGAGAATAAAATCTTATAAATATAAAATAACAACTTGATATTGGAAAAAAATTTGTTTCAGCAGTGATAATTGAATGATTAGTTGCTTGGAAGGTCACATGATGTTTGAATTGTGTTAATAACAGGATGAACTTTGATCCAGAAAATTTTAGCATTTAAATCTACTACTGCACTAACTGCAAGGAATAACAAAAAGAAAATTGTTTTATTTTTTTTTAAAAAGAAATGTGTGGAATAATTCTCCAAAGAACTATGTATTAATAAACAACAAAAATACAAAGTACATCTGTAATTACAACAACATATTTTGAAATACTATGCATTTTGAATGAAGAGGTGAAACAAATAAGTAAATCTAGGAAGGTTGGAAAAATTCTGGAAAATTGGCAGAATTTATAACTTTAAAAAATAGGTGAGGAAATAGAAGGAAGGTTAGCAAAGCTATATACCTATTATCTGAATGATATAAAAATTGTAACAGACTATTAGAATAATGAGATAATGATATTTAAGAAAAAGGAAAAAAACTGGAAACTACAAACATATCAGTCTTTTATCATTTTTATACATAATAACTTTTAAGATCCCAATTTATTTGCAGAGTTATTGGCAAATCTGGTTTTAAAGGAGTTATCATACAATAAATTATATCTAAATATTAAAGCTATGGAAAAAATCAATGGGGATTAACTGCCATTTTACATTGATTTGTAGATTATGAAAGGCATTTGATTTTATGGACATTTTCAAAGCTTTGCAATATTATTACAGATCTAAGAGATTATCAAATTCTGAAGGATATCAGTATATAACAGCAAAGTTTAAACTACATGATAACATTAAGAAAAATAATGGTAAGATATATAATAAGATGATTCCATATCTAGTATAACTTTAGATTAAGTATTGATTAGTTAAACTAGAAAGCAAAATGAGCAAAAATAAATTGAGATTATTTAAATTACCTAAATTTCACAGATGTGTAATTGTTTTTGAAAATAATGCTTTTTATATTCAGGAAATGTTATAAGAGCTACAAGATAAAAGCAAAATAATAGAACTAATAACAAATGCTAACAAAACTAAAATAGCATTCATACATTGTACATGTTTAAACCTGCATTTATATATGTAATATATGCAGGATTCAAACTCAGACTTTTACATGACCCACTATTTTCAGTGCCATCTCATATTGCTGACCTACTGATCACACACATCTTGAAAAGATAAATAATCACCACTATATGTATTTCATGCTAAACCAGCAATCGTCAGTTGGTCTAGATTACTATCCTCACACATATATATAATCAGTGCTCAGCTTTATATTAAGATAGCCAATCTTCATACTTTAATGGACAGGCTTCAAACTATTCCAACTCACAACTCTTCAGCATTTCGTTGAAAATCTGATGATGGAACAGATGGTAATAATTAATCAGAAGAAATTAATAACTAAAAATTTTCTTGATCAGATTATTAATGCAGATGAAAATGTAATGAATAAAATTAATCATACAATTAAATTTAGGCAGATGCTTTTGATAGAAACAATTTAATGTTTTTCAAAAATATGTTTGTTTGAAAAGGAAGGTTTTTAATAAATGTGTTTATCAATGCTTATGTATGAATCTATTACTAGGACACTTAACAGGAAAGCAATTCAAAGATGGCAGACTGCACAGTCTAGTATGGAGAGGTATAAAGTGGTAATAACAAGAAGAAATAAAAAATAAAATATGTAGATAAATCAATGAACAGGTAGCAATGACATGATTTTAAAAAATTAAGAAAGTGAAATGAATCAGTAATGTTATAAATAATTGGTAGTAGATCAATAGTTAATTTTTAAACTAGATTCCAAGAGATTATAAAAGACTTAAAAGGAAATGTGTAAAATGAAAAGATGAGATAAGATAGTTGGCTAAAATGACATAGAGAAACCAAACTATAGTTCAGAGAAATTAAACTATGAGAAACATTTATTCTGCAGTAGAAATCATAATGAACAATGGTGATTTTACTTTTCACATAACTTTAGTCTAAATATATATATAAGTTTATTCACAGAATAATTAAATCTGAATACATTCTAAAATAAATCACAAGACAGATGGTTTAGTGCAGTGGTAAAGTATCAAATTCTGGAGAATAAAATCTTCAGATTGATTTTAATTTTTGCATTTTCAGCAATGAACTTCTTACAAGGAAGTAAAACCATTCCATGTTTATAATAAATTTATAATCAGTGCCCACTTTCTCAAATCAGTGCTAATCTATTGGTCAGAAAAATGATGCTATCCCCTGTATTATTACATGGAAAATAAATTAAACATTGGTAATTGAAAAAGTAAAAATTTATAGTAGTGGTAATTTTTGTAATTATTCTACATCCTCAGGATTATATTTTAACACATATAATTTATTTGTGGAGTTATTAAAATTATTAATATATATGCATACACAGTGTGCATAAAAAAATGTTTCAAATAATTTTAAGGAAAATAATTTTACTTTTTAAAAATGCTTTTAAAAAAGTCTATCAGTTGATGAAAATATTTTAACAGTTTTCTCTGATGTAATAGATTTATGAGAACTATTATAGTTGGGTGTCATCACATCAATATTAATTTTCACAAATCACATCAATTATCTACAATTCACTATTATTTGTTTGGTTTTTAAATAGATTTAATATTGTGATAATTCAACTATCTTAATGACAATTTTGTTGTCGTTATTTTTTCATTTGTCTTTTGAGTAATATTCAGTTGTATAATAAATCAAATCATCTCATGACCAAAATAGGATAATTTCAATTTAGTCACTTATGCTTCAATTGAAAACTCAAGTCTTTTCTGATCAAGTATCCATTTGCTTTTTGTTTATTGCCTTTATTGTATTTTCAAAGATTTCCATCAGACCTATATTTCAAAAGCATCAATAAACATTCCTGCTATTTTTCTTAAATATCCATTTTTTAAATCCACAGTGAAATTAATATTGAATACAGCATAGCTTGACTAATTTTTAATTTTTATTTTTTATGATTGTTCCTATGTCTAAAAACTTTTTTCAAAGTTTTTATTGCAGCTCTGTCTAGAGGTTGCCATGGTAAATTTCATGACTAGGATGTGCAATTAATGCAATGGTGATAATTTGACAGCTAAAGGTTTCTGAATTGAAATTTTCCCTGTCCCTCTCTTCTGAATTATTTTCTTAGCAATTGCTTTTATTGTTGATGATGATGATAGTAGACAAAACTGACACCTACTTTATTGCCTTTATTATCAGTTTTGAACTCGGTCTCTGTTCTAATTATTATCTTCAAAATATTTAGTTGTAATTAACTCATTTTCAGCTATAAGTGTAATTTTCCTATTTACAAGTGTAATGTTGCTAATGTTTTTTTATAGAAATCTAAACTCACATTTGTCTTTGTCCAATCTGACTTTCCCTATTACAAATAATCAGATAGTTGCACAGAGGCTAAACTCTCCATACAGTAGCACCACTCAGTGCAATCCAGAGTAATCAATGGATGCAATAAGTTTTGTGCATAAAATCACTATCTAGTGCCTACTCATATAATATCCCCAGACTAGTTTCAAGCTCATGGAATTCATCAGTGATGATCCTTGGATTTGAGAGCACTGCACCTAGATCTTAGGATCTAATGCAATCCCCCAGCAGCCACTTTTTACCTTATTAGCTAACTATAAAGTTTTGAGTTCAAAATGAAAACACAATGATGTTTTTAATTCAAGCTCATTAGCTTGTATAGATATTAGAATTCAGTTCAGCAGCCATACTTTTTGGTGTCTTTTATTCTTTAATAACCACAATCATCATACTTCTATTGGGCAGGATTGGTACTAAATCACTAAACATCACATGATCATCATTCTTTATGCTTACAGGATTTTATGCACATATCTTCTTGCATTCATTGATTATTCTAGTTTGCACTGAGTAATGCCACTGTATGCAGAGTTTAGCCTCTGTGTAAACAACTTGTGTAAGCATAAAGAATAGTGATCATGTGATGTTTAGTGGTTTAATAACAATCCTGCACAATAGGATTATGGTGTCTATGGTTATTAAAAAATCAAAAATACCAAAAAGTATGGATGCTGAACTGACTGAGTTCAGATCTATGCAACTATACAAGCTAATGAGCTTGAATTGAAAACATTATTGTTTTTATTTTGGACTCAAAGCTTTATAGTTTGCTAATGAGATAAAAGGTGGCTGTTGGAGGGTTGCATTAGATTCTAAAATCTAGGTGCAGTGCTCTCAGATCCAAGTTTCCTCACTGATGAAAGCCACAAGCTTGAAACTAGTCTGGAGATATTGGATGAGTAGGCACTAGATAGTGATTTTATGCACAAATCTTTTTGCATCCATTGATTACTCTGGCTTCACTGAGTGGTTCTCCTGTATGGAGAGCTTAACCTCTGTGTAAACAGCTTGTGTAAGCATAAAGAATAGTAATCGTGTTAATCAGATGGTTGCTTATTTCATATTTGATTATTTCAAAATATATAATATCCTGGTTTTATATAATTTCAGTAAGATTCAATCTGTAAATTATAAGAAAATGTCCACTTTACTTGTTTATACTGGATTAAATTGTTTATGATAATTTAGACTTTTATATATAAAGTTGGTTTTTTTTAATTTAGGGGATTTGATATAAAAAAAATATTTAGTCTTTATTCAACTTCTTGCAATTAATTATAGATGTATTTTTATTTCAATATAAAATTATTTTATATTTATTCAAACTTAATTTTAAACTTTTAAATCTTAAACAATCTGTTGTGATTCTAGGAGTATTACACTAACTGGCTAGCATCAATAAGTTTTATTAAACAAAACTCCAAATTAAACTTAACAAATAAGTTTATTTACTTCCCAAACGAAAATGTATATAAATAAAAGAATTACTGGTTCTTATATATTACTTGGTAATCTTTAATCTGTAATAAACTTCTGATTTCGTGATTTACTTTTTTACTTACACCACAAATTTAATTTGTCCACATTTACTGGTATTTCCAATTATTGGTTTCTTATACACATAATATGCACAATTATATATATGATGATTCTACAGTTTTCTTGCTGCTACTATAAAACATAGATCAAGATGACAGCCATATATTTATATATATCTTATAGTTCTCTGCATGATTTTAGTCCAATCCTGATAAATCTATCCTCATTAACATATATTTATTTTAATGGTATTCAAATGTGTGCATGATGTATATAAATTTTCTAGAATATTAAATAACTAGGAAACATTTTTAATGCAATGTCTGATTATAATTTCATTAATCTATTAATAAACTTTATTTACAATATCAAAAAAATAAAATATAAACGCGCAGATAATCTTTTTTTTTAAAAAAAAAACCTCACAATATTACAATTTTACACTTATTTGAACTGAAACATTATCACATTGCCAACGTTGATGTTTTGTTTAATAATCATCTGGTTTAAACTCAGGTCTGACCAATATATACTAAATAATATGATGGCTATACAAATAATAAATGAGCAGTTAGGTAAATAGACACGTAAGTAAATAAACAAATTGTTAGATATGGCTTAAAAGAACCACTCATGTTTTAAACAATCCATTATATGTTCTTATTTTCATTTTAAAATGCAGACCAACTGATGATTGCTGGTTTAACATGAAATATGTATATCGGTGATTATTTATCTTATCGACACATATGTGTTTAAGTGTATCTATGATGTGAGATAGAGGGGTGATGTGAAAGTCTGTGCTCTTATACCCTTTATATTACATATATTGATACAGGTATATAATAAGCCTGTATTTCAGTTAATAATGTTTTTAAAAAAATGATATCTCAATTATAATGATCCGGAGAAAGAGAGCTTAACGTGATCTGCACTACAGGGCGCCATCTAGGCATTTGAACCTAGAAAAAATTATAAAGTAGGCAGATACGTAAGTCAAAAAAATTTTATTTTATTTTATTTATATATTTTGATATCCAGTCATTAGCCCATGTCACTAGCTCAGGGAGTAGCAGAGATTTAATAATATAATATCTTATCTAATTATATTTCAATATTAAAAAATAAATAAAATAAGCCACTGCCAGTAATTAACATATAAGAATTTATTTACGCACATATATAAGATTTAACATTATTATTTTAATATGTTTACTTTAACATTTAACATTATTTTTACTTTTATTTTAGATTTTTAATTTACATTTTAAATTTTATACTATTATTAGTTCGCACAGACTTGTTTAAAAATGTTGAGTATAGATCGATTACATAGATTCCACGGTCAAAAACATTTCAAATAAACATAAACGATCAAAATACAAAATCATTGATACCGTCAATCGCAGAGGGAAATTTATAAGTAACCCAATAGCATTCACCATAAGATGCTCGCATTAACACCAATAACTTAAAAGACATCCCGAATAAATACATTTTAGATACTCACCGTAAGGTATCAGTATTTACCGAATGTTTATATATATTTTGATCGAATATGAAAACCAAAAACATAATCAACGGGTAACGAACCCATGCAAGCGTCTATACCCAACTTAAATTTAATGCATCTTTATTTAGAGTGTCGAGTATGAATAGACTACATAGATTTGCATTTGAAAAGAACATATTCAATCCTTGTTTAACCTTAGGCCAAAGGTTCGCAGTCAAACCAAACTTCAATCCATCTGATATATCAATGTGTTCAATGTAATACGAATACGGCAGCACAATTAGGTTAAGAGAAGAAACTGCTTCTCGTCAGATAGGAATATTACATCTATCTGACGATTAGAGCAATAAAAAAAAACTCCATAGGAAGGAACTGTGGTCTCCATCTTATAATTCCTCCCATAGGCAAAACGAGTGTGTGCGGCATATAATAGCGATTCTGCCCCTAACGAATCTCGTACTACATCTACTAATTACACCAATATATCCAATCCATTGACCTAATTCAACTACGAAATGAATAACCTAAGATTACCCTCCCCTAATATAACTTTACAAATCTATATAGCCAGTCATGCCCGACTTAAGTTTAATATTTATATAACTAGTTTAATGAAAAACAGAAATCTTAATAAAACTTAAAGAACAAATAAATAAATAAATGGAAACAATTTTACAAAAGAAATACATTAAATAAAATTATAACTAATTAATAAATAATGTTGGTCAGATAGGATTCTATTTCTTAATTATTTTAAATACGGAAAGTTTTTAATTTAATGTTCATTAATTATAAAGTTCTTACGGTTTAAAACAGTTCATCTTTATCTGTTGCTTGCCACTTGAACATGAATTCCCATGCCATCCTAAAAGATTGGTTGAGTTAGCCATTGTTTTTTATTTATTTATCCGGAGGTCTTTTAGTTTAATTGATCATTAATATTGAAGCAATGGATCTGAAGTCCAATCCATGCTTCACATCTTCCTATAAACTTGATTAATATTGTAGACCTAAATTAAGTTTATAGTCCAATATCAGCAGGGTTTTGCATTAGAGTTAAAAATAATTATGCTTATTAAATGTGTATTACATTTAAATATTTTGTTTTAAATAAATTTCATTCTATTAAGAAAAAGTGCCTAACCTATTAGTCAAACATATATATACATCTAGCGTATATATATGAGTTAATGCAAAATTCTGCTGAAATAAAATGCTTATTCTACTATAAAAAAATAATAATATATTGTTGTTAAAATTTTGTTAAAATATTTAGTATGATTTGATTTTGAGATAAGCCTGCCAACATTTTCTAAAAGAATGTATAGTTTTAATTAGTGAGCCATTCAAGTGTAATTAAAGATGGCCTTCTCTTTCTTTCTTTTTAATTAAGAGAATTCAAACTTTGAAGTAAGAAAGTTAGAGTAAAAAAGTTAAAGTTATTTTTGGAAAGTGTTGCTTTGAAACAAAGGAGCATGGGGAGGCTTATCAAGATCTCAGATCATACAAACAATAGAAGGTAGCTGACAGAGAGGGTATAAATAGAAGGGAGAACAAAAGATTGATTATTCAGATTTTTCTTTTTGAAGAATTCACATTATTCAGATTTTTCTTTTTGAAGAATTCACATGATTCAGATTTTTCTTTTTGAAGGAGTCAGATTATTCAGATTTTTCCTTTTGAAGGATTCAGTTGATTCTGATTTTCCTTGTGAAGGTGATTCTTTCAGAGTTTGCTATTGCAAGATTGATTCAGATTTTGCTATTGCAAGGTGCATTCAGATTTCTCTTAGGAGAACTCTGTCAGATTTTGTTCGTGATTTTATTCCCAAAAGTCTACAACTGTTGTCTATAAATCATGAAGAAGCTTGAACCTGCTCAAGCTAAAAATCACATAAGTTTGATAGATTCTACTATGCTCGGCTAGGCAAATAAATAGCTTTGCCTATCGCCGAGGTTCCGGAATACCATTCAAAATGCCTTAATATCCACTCAATAGTCATCTGAACTCTGTGCCGTGTCTGGAGAACTTTTCGTGAAACCATACTACATATTTTCATTGTCCGGACAACTACATCTCGACGGTCGGATCAAGCCACGAACGCCGTAGGGAACATGCCCAAGGAAAGGACGGTAATCGTATCTCCTCTATTGAACTATTTCTTATGCTACCTTTTGTTCATTTTTTTCTAATTGCTTCAGTGAATTTATATGTATTTGCTATGTAACCATTTTTATTAGACTAACCTTAAATATATATATTGTGTGATCATCTATCTATATGTAACCTTTTTCCCTTCGCTATTCTTCCTTACTAACCTGTGTAAATATTTAGTATTCCATTGCGGTTGAGTTAATAGTTAATTTTTGTTCATTTAAAATCTCTTTCCAATTTTATTTATGTTTGTTAATTAAATACGGGTCAGTTTCTTTTGTGTGCCAACTTGATCTCTTTGATAACGCCTCTTTTGTCCGCCATTAGCTTTACGTATATCTGATTTAACTATATACGTTTTAAATAATTTTTAAACCCTGTTGGTAGCGCAAAGCAATTAGAAATGCTTGCGAAAGATTCTTTTTTTATCGTACGTTATCGAGAAGATCGAGTTGACAATTTTTAATAAAATTGGGAAGAAAAGATTTAGACCGCAAACCTATTAATCCGTTTTTATTGTCTAATTAGTTTTTTTTCATTAATTTAGGGGAATAGCGGAGGCCATTATCTCATTAGTCATATTATTAAAGTCATTAATTAAACATATGATTTAACTATAAAAAGCTTGACTTTTGCTAAATTTGTTATAAATGCTTTATTTGACTTTTCAATGATCCAGGCACGCATAACGCAAAACATATTTCTTAGTACTTTTGCACATTTAACTATTTTAGCTCCTTAGGATTTCCCGTCCATGTCTCTTCCGCTGTTGCTAAGCTTTGTGGCCGGTTGAAAAATAATTTATGTGTGGCTCAGATAGTGTTGTTAGGTTCATAATAGCTTCGAGACTAGACGAATAGGGCAGAGGTCATAGTATTCTTGATTTAATATCTCGCGTATGGTTGGCCTTGAGGTACTTTCGCCTAGTATTCGAACTGGGTTAAATCAACATACATCATCTGACTGTCACAATATAGAAAAAAAAAACGATGTCATTTCTCTTTTTTTTTTTAACAAAACTGAAGGGATTGAAGAGTGCGTCTTTTCAATCCCTTCTCCTTCAACTCCACACTAACACATATAGTCACATCGTAATAACTAATTCCTTTTTTATTTTCAAACCTTTTCCTTTTATAATAATTTTGTGGATTAACTCAACATTTCGTCATGATGGTGAAAACCTTTTCATTGAGGTCCGATTTCCCGATGGATTTCTTTCATTTGCTAAAAGTTTCTATTGTTTTCTTATCTGACCGATGCTTATACATTTAAATGCCCAAAGGCTAGTTTACTAATTAAAATAATCATTTCCATTTTACAAAAGATTAATTAATTTGTTTTCAAACTTAAACATATATTTTTATCTCTAAATCTTTTCTGAAAATTTAGTTTTAAACTACTCTTTTTTTAATAAAGTTTTATTTTAATAATTATTTATCTGTGCGATTTTATGTATATGTGAGTTTAAGATGATTTTTTAATTTTCAGTTTTTAATTCTTAAAAAAGAAATTTTTATTGGCGAACTTTTTTTTTTATGTTTACTAATAAAAAATAATGTAACGTACGTATGTGCCCATTACACAATAAAAATGAAAAAAAAAATACAGTATATTGTAGTTTTCTTTTGTATTGAATTGTCTAATCTCAATTTAGATCAAAAATGTTGCTAAAGCTACTATATAGGTTAATATAGTTTTTTAATATTAGGAATCCTATATACATTGTTAACATTTCCTATACATTTATAATTGATATAAGTGCTAAGAACACTGAATAAGAAAAACTTAAAATAAGTTTTATTGCTATAAATATGATATCAGGATTAGGATATGGAAAGCTGCTAAGTATAATATAATAAGACTTTTATTTTAAGTTTTTTGGCTCTGTGTTCCTAGTGCTTATATCAATTATTATAATTCATAAATATAAAAAACTGAATAAATTACTTTTATGAAGTCATCATATTAAGTGGTTTTCAAACAATAGTCAAGTCATACTGATGATAAGCCTAAGTTTCATTTTCTAAATGTGCTGATTTCCTAGAAGTGAGTGAAATACATTTGGATTTTTTCTTCTAAATATATATATATATATATATATATATATATATATATATATATATATATATATATATATATATATATTAATTTAATCAGATAATGTTTGTTTAAACAGCCAATCAAATTGACAGCAATATTTGCTTACAACCTTTAATATCATGTTAAAGCAACCATTTATTATTATAAAAAAGGTTGCTCTTTAAAAAAAATGAAATTAATCTAGTGAAATAGATGGTTAATTAATATCAGAGTTATTGTTTGAAATAATATGACAATTTTATATTTTATTTATTAGTCAATTTCTTCCATAATGTGCTTCATACATTTGAAAAATAGACTTCATACATAGATTATATTTATATATTGTAACAGTCTGATAAGAAGTGGAAGTTCCAGTCTTACTGTATCTGCACTACAGAGTGCCACTAGGCCATTTTCACCTGGAAAATTTATAGAGTAGGCAGATATGCGCTGTTAAAGATCCAACTTTTATTTATTATTTAGACCGTTAGCCCATTGCCACTAGCTCAGAGATGCAGAGATTTATAAAATATAATTCTTAAAATATTTTTTTCAATATTAACAAAAATAAAAGAAGCCACTGCCAGTAATAACACACAAACATTTATTTAAACATATATAAGATTTAAAATTATTTTAGTATAACTTTAACTTTATCATTTAGCTTACATTTTAACTTGGTTTTTTAGAATTTAATTTACGTTTTAACTCATAAGTTCACACAGATTAATTTTATAATAGTTTGTTTTATAATGTTGAGTATAGATCAGCTACATAGATTACACAGTTAAAAACTTTTCAAAATAAACATAAATGATCAAAATATAAAATCATTGATGGAAATGCAGAAGAAATTTACAAGAAACCCAATGGCATTCATCATAAGATGCCGCATTGACACCAATAACTTCAAAGACATCCAAATAAATACATTTTAGATACTCACCATAAAAGTATCACTATTTACCGAATGTCTATATATTTTAATCAAATATGAAAACAAAAACATAATTAAACCTAAACGAATCTATGCAAGCATCTATACCCAACTTAAATTTAATGCATTTAAATAATTTATACAATAAATATTAACAGAAAAAAAACTGGAAATGATTTAACAAACAAATAATACATTCAATCAAATAATTATTAAATAATTAAGTTTGGTCAGATAGGCAATACTATTGCTAGCATTTAAATACTGGAAAAGTTTTATATTTAATGTTCATGAATTATCTAAAGTTCTTACGGTTTTAAAAGGTCCATATTTTGTAGTTGTTTGTAATTTTGAACATGAATTCCCACACCGTCCTGAAGATATTGGTATCCAGTTAGCAGTTGGTCCTTTACGGTAGCTGGTATTTTATTGCTGGGCTCAGATGTCCTATAGTCTGCAATATGGGGAAAATGATGTTTCATTTTTTTTATAACACTTGAAGGAATTGAAAGTGCGTCTTTCAATCCCTTCACCTCCAACTCTCTGACTTAACACTGTACCGATCAAAAAGAAGCCAACACATCAACAAACCCAAACTCAAAGTCGGATTCAAACTCAGGCAGTTCAAACTGAATTCAAACCCAACTCACGAGCTCAGATCAAATCAATGGATGACATATATCGATGGTATATGACTATGTGCCAAGGAACTAGCTCAACGGATGATGATGATTAATGAGACCCCTAATTTAATTCTAATGAAGTATAATAAAATAACTAAGAATCTTTATAAGTCAACTCATATATATATATATATGTTCGGGTTGCCAATACAGACAGTGAGCATTAATATTAAAATAATTTGAATAAAAAGAAAGTAAAAAAAAAAAAACCAAATGGGTTAATAAAATGTTTAATAATAATTATAATTTTGTTCAATTTTTAGATTGTGGTTATATAGATTACCTCTAGTCTTTAAACGGAATTTATATTTACAACAAGAATGGCAGTCCTTATTATATGCCAATACTATTACGCAATATTATATGATAAATATATGTCTATGCCCCTGACAATAAAATAAAGGTAGATAAAGGTATTTGGCTATAACTGAAATTATTATTCTGATTCTAAAGGAAAGAATGTGATATTTATTTTCATATTCGTAAATCAATTCAAGATATGTATTTAGGGCATAACTTTAATATTTAATAAAAAACTTACTTAATTATAAATAAATATGAATTTGTTCGACTTTAATAAAATCAATTCATCATGATTTAAGAGCATTAGAATGGGCTTTACTGGAACTGAGAAATAAACGGTACTGACGACTTATGAGCTATAAAAATGAACATGATAAATATGATGGCTGGTCAGTGATTTAAGTATGAGGGGAAACCAGGCTGGGTCATAGCCATGAGCCTTTGGTGTTCCAATATAATAAAAAAAAATGAGCAAGTGGAGGAAGTGCGTTCTTCCTAAATAATTAAACTAATAAAAATATCACTGAGGACACGCCTATGAAACAGGAGATGGCTCGTGTCAGCAATGTTCGGAAAATGATGACTTGGTAATCATCGTATTTAAATAATAAAACCCAATTTATATGAAGAGTGCTCTACGTGATGACCTGATCAAGTTAAATTAAAGTCAAACATGCTTTAATCAAAAAGTATTTAATGCAATTAGAAATTATATTAATTATGCCCTAAATCCCATGCCCTTCCTGAATATTACTAGAAGTATAAAATTTGAATTAGAATATATTCATTTAACTCCTTTATCGACCTTTTTGCGAAACAATATATTAATGTGAATAAATAGATATTATAAACTCAATAAAGTGGCCGGGAGCATAGGTTAGAAATTGAGCTAATAATTTGTTGTTATTAGCCATTAATAAAATAGCAAAAATTGTATAAATCCTTCAACTCGATAATTAATAGAACTGTATCAAATTAGTTCTAGTGGGTAAGAATTACTATAAAAATAAATATAATATTATTTAACACGGCAAATGCAACGAAGGAAATTATTATCGAGTTGAAGTTATTATTGGCATATAATAAAAAATAAATTATATTAATAATCATCTAGCAAATATATAATAGGGTTAAATAAACGAACCGCCATCGTAAGAAAGGAAAGTTAACTGATATTAAATTTAAAGACTAGAGAGAGATAGAGAATTACTACATAATTTAAAATAACATTAATAAAAAGACAATTTTATAGTAGATAGCTTAAAGATGTTTTAACTTAAAGTTCAGAACTGGCCAGGTTCAAAAGGAAAGATATTACCATTTCTTCATGGTTGGCTTCTGAGTTTCTACAGGGCAGAGTCCAGTTGGATGAAACGTATGCGCGCATTTTGAAAATTATGTGAATAGCATTTTGATGGATTTCTCTAAGGTTTCGGCAGCTTACGATTGGTATATGAATTTTTATATTGCAGCCACATTGAAGATTTTCAGGGGACTTAAGGAACCATAGTCAGACTCTTGAAGTTAAGCCCCCCCCCCATCATGGTAGAAACACTATTTTACTTCATAATTTAACTGGGCGGCTTCTTCTCTAATGAAATATATATGGCTTCTCTTAATGAGGAATAATAGCTGCTTGAAAACTTTTTCTGGGCTATTTATCTGTCCTCTGATGCCTTCAGGCAAGCGCTTATTTCATTATCAATTTATGAGTTGTTTTTAGATACATTCCTTCGATAAGGCTTTCAAACTCATTAACTTGAATTCATTTTCTAATTAGAAAATGAATTTTTAAAATCAGAAAAATGATTTTAATTAGTGACCATCCTTACGTTACATTTTAAATACTTATCTTTTTTTTTAATTAATAAAAACTTTACCCATTGTTTTTGGAAAGGGACAATCTGAAAGCTTATCGAAAGAATGTAGCTTTTAATCACTAAAAATTTGAACAAACTATTTAAAGTAAAATAAAACATTCCCGATGCAATGAAACTTTAGAACGAATATGTACATTTAAATATTTATAAATTTATACGCACAATCCACACAATTATAATATATATAAATTCAGGAATAATTCTATTATGAATTTATTAGTAAACATGATTAATTTAAATCTCAAACGAGTTAATTTTAACACACATTTATAATAGTTTTTCTTTAAGGAAACTAGCGTGGATTGAACAAATAAAGCCCCATTGCATCGGAAATTCAAGGTTGGTACAAGGGTTTGAAGTTGGCTACATGTGAAAGATCATGAAGCTAGTATCAAACTTAGATCCGACTGCTTCAACACATCTCTGTCTTCTCTTAATTCCTATCTTCACTAAAATTTATTTCCAAACTTTTTCTTTTTATATTAATTTTGTGGATTCAGTGGACATTACATCATGTGAAACGGTTGTCTTCAAATTCCTCACCGTTTCACCAACCATCCTAATAACCCACTCGTCTGTGCTAAGTTCAAACCTGTTTAATAAGTCTAAATTAAGCTTTGTAAGCTAAAAATTGCAATTACGGCTATATAAACAGCATTATATATGCACATACGAAAGAACGCTATAATTGAATAGTATTGCCAGAGTTATGGCATATAATTTTATCGCGTAATATTTTTAAACTATTTTAGTACAGTAATAATGTAGCGTCAATTTAATAATTCATTATTTAAATTCGTATGTGGGAATATAATCCACCTATATTGAATATATATATAGCCTAGTGGCGTGATTAAAATATTTATTAAATTTTAAGTTTCATTTTTATTATAAACCAATTTAATGTAAAAACACATTGAAAGGGTGATTGATTGCAAATGCACTGACAAGTTTCTTTTTAAAAAGAAAAAAGATTTTTTTTAAAAAATAAAAGTATTTTCGTAGAATTAAAAGTTTAGTAAAGTTTTTGCTGTAAACAATTGTATCAGTATATGCCACACCTGCCTTAGGTTTCTAAAAAGAAAAGCCAATTTTAAAATAATCTAACTAATTAATTCTAAATTATTTTGGAGACCTCGCTAATTAAAAATTTGTTTACAGCAGGGATTTTACGCATAAATTATAAAATCAGAACAAAATTCCTGACTAATTAAAATAAAATCTAATATCGGATTAAACTGATTAAAATTCGATTTAATTAAAAATTTGATAATCAGAGAAAAGTTATAACACCTAAGAGGAATGTCAGCATGTTTGAAATCAACCACTAATTGAATAAGCAAATTAAAAATTTTGTAATCTTGATGGAGACGAAATTCCAAGGTGTGTGGGCTGATAAGGGATCATTTTTAAAAAAGGCCATGTAAAGTGGAGGAGCCATCTTAGATCTATATACTTTTTGAAACCTGGACAGCTTTGAATCTTTGAAATCTTTACAGCTTGAATGCTACATCTGTGAATTTTTGCCTTCTTTGATCATCTTTAAGCTTTTGAATCCAGCGTGTATCCTGAACCAAAAGCAACCGTGAACATTTTGACATCCAGTTAAGTCAATAATTTTTATATCTGTTCGAGAGAAAATGTCGGGCTAAAACAGGCAGCCTTGGCTAAGCTCCAGAGTGAAGGCGACGGCCTTTACTTCCATCCAAAGAAACCATCATCACCAGTATGCTGCCATAACATCTCCGCTCTAACCGTGGGAAGAAGATGATGCCGCAAGCCGCCACAAAGACTCCCGTAACTCCAGCTCAAGTACTACAAGATGACCGGTAACATCACCATTTCTAACTGCAGTTCAGTATATTAATTTTTCTTTAAGTCTAGACTTATAAAATTTATTTTAAATTCTAAAATCTTGAATTCAAGTAAATTGCTAAATGTAAAATTTTATTCTTAAATTTAATTATATAATTCTGACCTACTTTCTAATGTTTTCTAACTAAATGATTTTAATAATTTTATTTTCAATTTTCTCACTGCAGTTGTGACTATGGTTTCTTTATTTTTTTTATTATTTTAAAATACAAATTATATGCTAATGCCTCGAAACAGCGGGCATTCAATATTAATAATAAAGAGAAGAGAGAATGACCCCTCTGTATTTAATAATTATTTATCGTAGCTTAATGCACGCTGTTTCGAAACCCTCTTAAATAACTGTCAAGAATTGGCTAGGTGCTGATTATTATTTTGACCTTGATTATTTAATTATTTGTTGGCAATTTTAAAATGGGAATCTTGTTTTAACCCAAAGTAAATTTCAATTTAATCTTCACTAAGCAATGTCCAAGCCTTGAATAAGTATATTTGTTATTTATTTCATTTTGTAAAAGCCCTCCAAATATACTTTTCCCTTTTTTTTTATTATTAATTGCGTAATCAAATGTGTTATTTGAGAGTGAAACTAGAAAGCAAAGAATATTTAAAAGTACGCCCACGTATAGCATCTGATTATTAAAATGCTATATTAGAGTTGGCGATAATGATTACACTGATTAGCTATCGTTCTCGTGGCTAAATATTAAATTATTTCAACTCTTTTGCTTGGCGGATGTGATAATTTTATTATACATTTAAACTTTCTCGTTATGTTGCGTTTTTCTTTAAGATGGGACTCGGAACGGCCATCCCTCTTACACTCCTTGGGTCACACACGAATAAGACCTGACGTCAAATTCCAGGCAATAGTGTTAGCAGCATGGCGATCGGTTATAGGGCTCCGGTGTTGATCACAAAACCCTAAATATTAATCCATCCGTAGAGCAACATTTATTATAACTGTTTACCAGCGCTATAGCGCATTAGTTCTTTTGTTGCCAACTCTTCCTCCCTTAAATTAAGTTTCAGCCATTGCCTGACATATTCAAGAGCTAGTTTCGGTCTCATGCACAATAGTTTGAAATAATAATATTATAGATAAATTTGACTTTAAATGTTTCACATATATGTGAAAACAAGGCTTCGTCTGATTGCTTAGCTGAAAACCATGAAATAAGAGGGATTAGCATAATCTGCCCCATAGCTACAATGCAGTGACTGATCAATAAGGTAATAAAGCAAATGATGAAAACAATATTTAATTTCATCAAATAGCACAACAAATGTAAAATAATTTTAATTGTAAGGAGAGAAGGTTAAAGCGCTCTCCAAAAATGTTAGATGCTACGCGCATTTTAATTGTAAAATGCAAGAGTGGTATATATAAAAATCGTCAAATTTAATCTGCAAAAATAAACATACAATGTAATAAATTACTCTGATCTCGATCTTATTTATTTCAATCCAATTCAAAATCCTTTATATTATATATGTGATTTCCGATGCATTAATTAGTTTTAAATATATATAGTTGATAAATGCCATTTTTTGTTATGAGTCTCATTGCTTCTCCCTGACCTATGTCGGCTCACGGTTAAAATGATATCTATCAGTATCTTCAAGGTGGTCATCCGTAGGGTCGTGAGTCTTGGAGCACAGGTGAAGGAGTTGAAGTGCGGTCAGTCTCGAGATCTAACCATCTCATATTGGTCGGCTTGGTATCTTTGCTTGGACTCTGGATTCTGTTGCGCGAATGTACTAGCTTGACCGGTACACATGATGATGGTGATGGTCTTTTCATTCTGGTCCATTTCCTGAGAGATTTCTTTTATTGGCTATTAGTTTCTATTGGGGTTTTTTCTCTATCTGACCGCTGCTTATACATTTGTGCAATGCCCAAGGGCTAACTTACATTTAACTAATTAAAACAAATCATTTCCATTTTACAATAGCATTAATTAATTTATATACATTCTTGAAGATATATTTGTATCTTTAATTAAATCTTTTAAGTTCTTTTTTCTGAAAATTTAGTTTTAAAATACCTTTTTGTCTTCCTTAATAAAGTTTTCTTTTAATAATTTTTTTCATCTGTGCGATTTTATATATTACGAGTTTAAGATAGAATTAATTTTCAATTTTTATGTCTTAAAAAAAAGAAGTTTTTATATGCAAACTTTTCAATGTCCAATTTTTAAAATGAATAATGTAACAGTGTATGTGTCCGTTACATATCAGTAAACTTGTTTTAAAAAAAATAAACAAAAAAAAAATATTTTACTTAGGGTTAGTAATTACAGTACATGATTAATGAAGACATTTACAAAAAAATTCAGTTAGTAATTTTTACAAAAAGACTATATACAAAATAAAATGTTTACTATCGTTTTCCTATGAACCATCTACGTTTATGCCTCCTCCCCCCAAGAATTCTATTTTTTCTATATTTCCTATCTAACAAATGGCATGACAAGCAAATTATATAAATTATTTATTTAGGAAGGTTGCATTGAGGTAAATATGTTTTAAGAAATAATGAGTTTATACATGTATATTTGCAGCACAATTATAAATACCACCAACTTATTTATGATTGATTGAAATGCTTACATAGGGTTACACTGAAGTAAATTCCCAAAAAGTACTCATTGTAAGGTACCACATTGACAATCATAAACTTACGTGGCTGTGCATGCCTATACACATTTAAAAAAAATGAAACATATTAATTGCAACCTTTTGACTTTTTTTTTAAAAAAAAATAGTTTTAAAATTATTAATATCTTTCTCATTTTTTATATATGTGCTATTTCTTTCTGGCAGTATGCCAATTATAGCAGTCCAATGGAATCAGAGTCTTACCGTATCTGCGCTACAGAGCGCCACTAGGCTACTTAGAACCTAGAAAATTTATATAGTAGGCAGATACGTAAGTTTAAAAAAAAATTTTTTATTTTATATATTTTGATTCTGACTGTTATCCCATTGTCACTAGCTCAGGGAGACGCAGAGATTTTTTATAAAATATTAATTTGGTACTTGTGACTTTTGACCCATGTGACAACCAGAGGTGCTTCACTAGCTCAGGGAGACGCAGAGATTTTTTATAAAATATTAATTTGGTACTTGTGACTTTTGACCCATGTGACAACCAGAGGTGCTGGTCAGGATCAACCACAGAAATACTTAGAGTAGGGGCCCCAAATGCAACATTGCAAATTCAAGCTGAAAGGTGGCACTGTTCACAATGCATAAGCACAGGAACATTCCACCAGCTGGCTGGCAGCAAAGCTGCCCGCTTGGTGGCGCTGGTCACAGTGTGTAATCCCATTTAGCTTACATCGTCTGCTACCAGTGGATACCAAGAACCTAGGTGGCGCTGATTGCCATAAACACATCTAGTTTATGTGTCATCTGCTAACAGCGACTACCGAGATTCTAGCCTAGCCCACTACGTGGTACTGTTTCTCCATGGTTACACACAGAAAAACTAAGCACTTATAGAGTTTATGTACATACTACTTAAAATATGAATGGCATATAATGTACAGGTGTGATTCATTAAGAAGCTACAACTATTTAAATATTATTTCAAACTTAATAGTATCACATGCTATTTCACAGTTTTATAAATGGATGTATTTTTAAATTTTTTTTTTTTTTAAAAATCGATCTTTTTTTTTTAATTATTTACTCTATGTCAAAATGTTATATATAAGTCGAGCGGTGAAATTTGCTATCATGGCCGCTTGAATGGCATCATAGATTTACATACACTATAATTAGATAGGTTTGATAAAATTATCACGTAGAAATCCTCAGAATTATTCATAAAATACTTTATTAATCTATAAGTCAATTCTCAATTTAAAAATCGATCTTTTTTTTTTTTAATTATTTACTCTAAAAGTGTTTTTTTTTTTTAAATTAAAAAAAATGTAATTTTTATGACAATCATTTTTTTTATAAAAAAAAAAAAAAGCTAATTTTTTCCCCTTTCTTTCAAAACTAGAGACATTCCAAAGATAAAATCTAATATATTTCATTAATAGGGGCTTTACTAATGAATAGCTATGGTCAATTAGTGAATTGGATTGATTTAATGAGACAGAAATTGATACATGATGAATTATATTTATTGACTTGATATAACCCATTACTTAGCGTTGGATAATGCACGCAGGCATTTTATTTACTAAACAACATTACTTTAGGCCATTTAGCAAAATAAATTTGTGGCTATTATTTAATTGCGCTAATTTTATGCTACATAATAAATCACTACATTCCACTTATTAGTTATGCCCTTTCATCATCAGTTCGAGTGGCTATTATACATGTAATCAAACCAAGTCTGGTGTGAAATTTAATAATACATCCGATTATGATACGTTTTGTCAGCTTGATTAAAAGAGCCAACACTTCTGTAGCATGAGAAATACATATAAACTACTGATGGGAATATATATATACACTAACTTTACTTTATCCCGCTCAGTCTCTTAGTTATATATAATTAATAAACTTTTAAAGAGGGAAAGTATATTTAAGGGACTTACGAATACTTTAATTAGAAAAATATACTTACGATTACACTCCAGGCTAGTTTAATCTTTAGTAACATAATAATTAAAGGTTGAAAGTTTGGATTTATAAGCCACATTTTATATTTACATTAATTATTTACTATATGACAAAATAATAACGAGCACAAAGGGTCGCCATTATTTATAAATTAGGGGTTCGAAATGGAGCGCTAAATGACGCTATAATTAATACAATACGAAGATTTTAAATAATATCTTCAAAAAGTATATATTTCGTAACTAAATGCACGCCATTTCGAGACAGGCATAATTAATAATAACTAAAATAAGCAAGAGAGAAATAAATACAACTGCAGTGATTAAGTTATATAGCAAAACAAGAAGTTAATAAAGGAAATTAACAAAAGTATGTCATTTATAGAATTGAAATATTATTGATAAGACATTTTAGAAAGAGTTTACAATATAGTTAGCTAACCTGATTTTGAAGCAATAATGATTATTTTGAATTTTACACAGAGCTCTGTGATTTTAATAATTTTAAAACAGATACTGGAGCTGGAATGAAGGTGAGTTCTTTGGCAGCTTATGGCATCTTCTCTTTAGTTGGGAGATGATTTAAGATTGTATTCCTATAGTTGGAGTTGGGGTAGTTGAATTTGAACGAAGGTGAGTTCTTTTAACGGCTTATGGCATCTTCTATTTATTATAAGCTTGTTAATGCAACATTGGTTGTTGCTCCGGCCTTGGATGGATCAAAAATTATTAAAATATATAAATTATATAATTTTGATTCCAATTTCATTACTTAAATTTCTTTTTAGGTGTTATAAATCGTTATGGCTTAGCAGATAGTAACGGTATTATGATTTAATGATAAAATCTTTTGTTGAAACAAATTCAATCAGTAAACTAGATTTTATTTTTACCCCAGGTGCGATCACTAATTGATTTCTTGTTTACACAAAATTCCCATTTTTAATTATAAACCGATGACTTTTATTTTAACTAGATATAAATAACTTTTAACATATTTTCTTTATATTGTTTATTTTAAAAAAAGCAAATTAGACAGATCTTATAAAAAAAATACTTTAGTTTCAGTTATATCTATTAAACATTAAATCAGAAAACCGTAAATATATTATAAAGAAAACATTTTACATTATTTTTATTTAATCTTAAATATTATATGTACAAATCATTATGCCATAATTTCATGGTTTAAACTATCCATCTACATACGAATATAATACAAATATAAAATTTAAATTATCCATCCACATACGAATATAATACAAGTATAAAATTTAGAAAGTCAATTCTAAATTTTATATTCGTATTATATTCATATGTGGATGGATAATTTAAACCATGAAATTATGGCATAATGATTTGTACATATAATATTTAAGATTAAATAAAAATAATGTAAAATGTTTTCTTTATAATATATTTACGGTTTTCTGATTTAATGTTTAACAGATATAACTGAAACTAAAGTATTTTTTTATAAGATCTGTCAAATTTGCTTTTTTTAAAATAAACAATATAAAGAAAATATGTAAAAGTTATTTATATCTAGTTAAAATAAAAGTCATCGGTTTAGAATTAAAAATGGGAATTTTGCGTAAACAAGAAATCAATTAGTGATCGCACCTGGGGTAAAAATAAAATCTAGTTCACTGATTGAATTTGTTTCAACAAAAGATTTTATCATTAAATCATAATACCGTTACTATCTGCTAAGCCAGTGGTGCCCAACCTTTAACTTGACGCGAGCCAGTTGAGAATTTAAAAAAATTTGGGGAGCCACAATTATATATTACATTTTTCATATTACATTTATAAACATGGTACTTGGGTACTAAACCTGCAATGTAGGGAGATAGGTGGGGGGGGATGGCCTATTTACATTGGTATCAATCCGCCGTTTCTAATGTGGCCAAAATAACGTGTACACGGATCTTTCTCGATGAAAACATCAATATATACAGCAAAATATATATGTGTACACGAATCTATCTCGATAAAAACAACTATTTACAGCACTAAACATCAATATATATATATATACAGCAAAATATATACGTGTACACGGATAAAAACAACTGTTTACAGCACTAAACATCGATATATACAGCAAAATATATACGTGTCATCATCAACCATTATCAATCCACTGCAGGATGAAAGTCTCTCCAGGTTTAATCCATCTTCTCCGATCTTCAGCTTCTCTTCTCCACAACACCCCTGCACATTTTCTTATTTCATCCATCCATCTCACATGTGGTCTCTTTCTGGGTCTTTTACAATCTCTTGGAATCCAGTTTAAAATTTCAATTGTCCATCTATTATCATTTCTTCTAGCAATATGTCCAGCCCAACTCCATTTAAATCTTTTAATTTTTTCAATAAGGTCAGTAACACCTGTTTGTTGTCTTACCCATACATTGCGTTTTCGATCTCTTCTTGTTACTCCCAACATACATCTCTCCATACTCCTTTGAGTGGTCTGAAGTCTCTGTATTGCTCTTCTATTAAGTGTCCAAGTCTCAGATCCATAAGTAAGAACTGGTAAAACACATTTGTTAAAAACCATCCTTTTCAAACACATAGGTATATTTCCTTTTAGTATCAAGTTATTTCTACCAAAAGCACTCCAACCAAGTTTAATTCTATGATTAATTTCCTCCATTATGTTTCCATCTGTATTAATAATCTGACCAAGGTATTTGTAACTGTTAACTTCTTCTAATTCTTCATAATCAATCTTTATTTTCATATTTTGAGCAAATCGATTAAACATTACTTTAGTCTTTTTAACATTTATCTTTAGTCCTACTTTTCTACTTTCATCTGCTAACTCCTGCAACATTTCCTGCAGCTCTGAAGCATTATTTGCAAAAACAACTACATCATCTGCAAAATCTAAATGACTTAAATACTATCCATTTACTTTCACTCCTTTAGTTTCCCATTTTAATCCACAAAATACTTCTTGCAGCACTGCTGTAAAAAGTTTTGGAGATATGGAGTCACCTTGTCTTACACCTTTCTCAATGTTGATTTTTCCAGTATCATTATGTAATCTAATTGTTGCTGTTGCATTTTTATAAATATTCTTTAAAATATGACAATATCCTGGATCTATACCTTGATGATCCAATGCTTTAATCACTGAAGAAATGTGTATAGAATCGAATGCCTTTTCATAATCTACAAATCCAAAACATAATGACAACTCATATTCATTTGTCCTTTCTATGACTTCTCTCAATACCTGGATATGATCTATTGTACTAAAACCACTTTTAAATCCAGCTTGTTCTCTTGGTTGGTGGAAATCCAAAGTTCTCTGTAGACGAGTTGTAATTATCTTGGTAAAAATTTTATATAAAACTGATAAAAGGCTGATAGGTCTGTAATTTCTAATATCTTCCTTATCACCTTTTTTAAATATTAATATTATTACTGCATTCTTCCAATCTTCCGGTACATCTTTATCATTTAGACATTTGGTATATAACTTTGCTAAAATTGTTTCTATTTCTTCACCTGCTTCTTTTAATATATCAATTATAATTCCATCATTTCCTGGAGCCTTTCCTTTCTTCATACACTTAATTGCATGTCTCACTTCTTCATTTAAAATTCTGAGCAATTCGGAAGATGTAATAGATATAGGAGGTACTTGTTCTTTATTACTATATAATTCTTGATAAAAATCTTCTACCAATTTCATGATGTCATCTCTCTTTTTAGTAATAATTCCATCTTTTTTTCTTATTGCAGATATAAATTTCCTACCAATACCAAAATGTTGTTTAACATTTTTGAGACTTTTATTTTCTTCTACAGCTTTCCTTGCTATTTCACAGTTATACTTTCTTATATCATTTTCAACTCTTTTCCGTACCATTTTACAAAATTCGAGATATTCAATTCTTTTTAATGCATCATTTTTGTATATCTTCATATTCCTTCTTTTCTTCATAAATTCTCTAGTCTCAGTAGAAATTTTATTAGTCAATTGCTGCTTTTTTCTACCAGCTATGTTTGTTGCAGTTTTTAAAAGTGTATCAGTTATTTTCATATTAATTTCATTCAAATCTGAATCATGTTCAAAATCTCCAAACACTTGAAACCTATTTGTAAGTTCTAATTTAAATTCATTAGAATGTTTCTGAAGATTAGGAATATCAACTGTAAATATTGTTTTTCTTAATAATTTTTGTCTTTCTAGTTTTACATTAACACGTAACTTACACCTTACTAATCGATGATCACTTCCTGTGTTAAATTTATTAAGAACATTACAATCTTGAAATATGTATTTTCTGTTAGTCAAAATATAATCCAATTCTGCTGTACCTTCATTTGGATGCTTCCATGTCCATTTCCTTTTAACATTTTTCTCAAAAAATGAATTCATAATATAAAGTTTTTCTTTTTCTGCAAACTCCACAAGTCTATGTCCTCTCTCATTTCTATTACCATAACCAAAATTACCTACAGCAATTTCATCTTTCATTTGTCTACCAATTCTAGCATTAAAGTCTCCCATAACAATTTTAAAATGTTGTTTACTCTGATCAAAGGTCTTTTGTACATCCATATAAAAATCTCCTACTACTTCATCACTATGAGAACTTGTTGGGGCATAAACCTGAATTATCTGCATTTGGTATCTGCTATTAAGTTGTATAACTAATCTTGCCACTCTCTCCGATTCACCATCAATCTCCACAATATTGTTCTTCCACTTTTTATTTATAATGAATCCTACTCCACTTGTATTTCCAATATGTGTGCCTTTATAATAGAGTATATATCCACTTTTTAAATCAATTGTTTCTTCTCCTTTTCTTCTAACTTCACAAAGTCCAATAATGTCCCATTTAATATAAGACAGTTCTTCTTCTAATTCTTGCAATCTTCCTTCACTTGAAAGTGATCTGCAGTTGTAAGTACCTAAATAAAAAGTCATCATCAAATGGCAGCCTGGGTCCGCAATCAGGGGATTCTTAGCACCCTCCGCCTTCGGCCACCAACCGCTGCCTTGGTTGGTGACTTTACAGCCTCCTGGGAATAAGGGCCATGCTTTATTTTTGTCTGTACATGGATCTATCTCGATAAAAACTATTTCCACCACTAAACACAATATATATACAGCACCAAACCAAACGTCTACAAGGATCTTTCTCGATAAAAACAACAATATATACAAGAGCACTAAACACAATATATATATATATATAGCACCAAACCAAACGTGTACAGCAAAAAAAAAATGGTGTAATATGTTAAAAAGAAAAAAAAATGTAAATACATTTTATTTATTAAAAATTTGGTAACATACATATAAATTACAATTACAGGAAAAATATATTTTATTTAATGTGAAACCTGACACTGCATATCGTTATTGTTTGTATTGTAAAAATGTTTATTTTTTAGTGTGTGCATGTGCCATCAAGGAACATAAAATATTTTATCAATTTTTTTGAAGAGTGCAATTCAAGCCACATTAAACAGTTACGCGAGCCACATGTGACTTGCGAGCTACGGGTTGGGCATCCCTGTGCTAAGCCATAACATTTTATAACACCTAAAAAGAAATTTAATTAATGAAATTGGAATCAAAATTATATAATTTATATATTTTAATAATTTTTGATCCATCCAAGGCCGGAGCAACAACCAATGTTGCATTAACAAGCTTATAATAAATAGAAGATGCCATAAGCCGTTAAAAGAACTCACCTTCGTTCAAATTCAACTACCCCAACTCCAGCTATAGGAATGCAGTCTTAAATCATCTCCCAACTAAAGAGAATATGCCATAAGCTGCCAAAGAACTCAACTTCATTCCAGCTCGAGTATCTGTTTTAAAATTATTAAAATCGCAGAGCTCTGTGTAAAATTCAAAATAATCATTATTGCTTCAAAATCAGGTTAGCTAACTATATTGTAAACTCTTTCTAAAATGTCTTATCAATAATATTTCAATTCTATAAATGACATACTTTTGTTAATTTCCTTTATTAACTTCTTGTTTTGCTATATAACTTAATCACTGCAGTTATATTTATTTCTCTCTTGCTTATTTTAGTTATTATTAATTATGCCTGTCTCGAAATGGCGTGCATTTAGTTACGAAATATATACTTTTTGAAGATATTATTTAAAATCTTTGTATTGTATTAATTACAGCGTCATTTAGCACTCCGTTTCGAACCCCTAGTTTATAAATAATGGCGACCCTTTGTGCTCGTTATTATTTTGTCATTTAGTAAATAATTAATGTATATATAAAATGTGGCTTATAAATCCAAACTTTCAACTTTTAATTATTATGTTACTAAAGATTAAACTAGCCTGGAGTGTAATCATAAATATATTTTTCTTATTAAAGTATTCATAAGTCCCTTAAATATACTTTCCCCCTTTAAAAGTTTATTAATTATACATAACTAAGAGATTGAGCGGGATAAAGTAAAGTTTGTGTATATATATATATTCTCATCAGTAGTTTATATGTATTTCTCATGCTACAGAAGTGTTGGCTCTTTTAATCAAGCTGACAAAACTTTAAACTTCACACCAGACTTGGTTTGATTACATGTATAATAGCCACTCGAACTGATGATGAAAGGGCATAACTAATAAGTGGAATGTAGTGATTTATTATGTAGCATAAAATTAGCGCAATTAAATAATAGCCACAAATTTATTTTGCTAAATGGCCTAGAGTTGTTTAGTAAATAAAATGCCTGCGTGCATTATCCAACGCTAAGTAATGGGTTATATCAAGTATATATGAAATTGTCAATAAATATAATTCATCATGTATCAATTTCTGTCTCATTAAATCAATCCAATTCACTAATTGACCATAGCTATTTATTAGTAAAGCCCCTATTAATGAAATATATTAGATTTTATCTTTGGAATGTCTCTAGTTTTGAAAGAAAGGGGGGGGAAATTAGCTTTTTTTTTAAAAAAAAAAATGTTTGTCGTAAAAATTACATTTTTTTTTAATTTAAAAAAAAAAACCACTTTTAGAGTAAATAATTAAAAAAAATGATCGATTTTTAAATTGAGAATTGACTTATAGATTAATAAAATATTTTATGAATAATTATGAGGATTTCTACGCGATAATTTTATCAAACCTGTCTAATTATAGCGTATGTAAATCTATGATGCCATTTAAGTGGCCATGATAGCAAATTTCACCGCTCGACTTATATTTAAAAATACATCCATTTATAAAACTGTGAAAGTGATACTATTAAGTTTGAAATAATATTTAAATAGTTGTAGCTTCTTAATTAATCACACCTGTACATTATATGCCATTCATATTTTAAGCAATATGTACATAAACTCTATCAGTTTGTAGTTTTTCCATGTGTAACCGTGGAGAAACAGCACCACACAGTGGGCTAGAATCTTAGTAGTCACTGTTAGCAGACAACACATAAGCTAGATGTGTTTATGGCAATCAGCACCACCTAGGTTCTTGGTATCTGCTGGTAGCAGATGATGTAAGCTAAATAGGCTTGTGCACTGCAACCAGCACCACCAATCAGGAAGCTTTGCAGCCAGCCAGCTGGTGAAATGTTTCTGTGCTTACGCATTGTGAACAGCACCACTTTTCAGCTGGAATTTGCAATGCTGCATTTGGGGCCCCTACTCTAACTATTTCTGTGGTTGACCCCAACCAGCGCCTCTGGTGGCCACATAGGTCAAAAGTCACAAGTACCATTAATTCTTATGTAATAATATTTCATTTAAAAAATAAATAAAAAAAGCCACTGCCAGTAATTAACACACAAACATTTATTTACGCACACATAAATAAAGAATTATTATTTTAGTCTAACTTTTATTTTTTTTTATAAAACATTATAACTTATTTTACTTTAGATTTTAATTTACAATTTAACTGTTTTTATTTTATTTTAAAAGTTCGCACAGATGAGTTTAATATTTATTAGAGTGTCGAGTATGAATAAACTACATAGATTGCATTTGAAAAGAAAATATTCTATCCCTGATTTAACCTTAGGCCAAAGGTTCACAGCCAAACCAATGTCAATCCATCTGATATATTGATGCATTCAGTGCAGTATGAATACGACAGCACAAAATACCATACTGTCAGGAATGTACATCTGAACAGCATGGTTAGAAGACATTGACTCTTGTCCAGAGACAGGAATGCTACATCTATCTGGCAAGAAGAACAAAAAAAAACACCATAGGAAGGGACTGTGGTCCTTTTTGCCAACTTACGATCTTATTGCATAGGCAATAAGGGGGTGTGCGGTGTATGATATGATCCTGCAAGTATCGAATCTCATACTACATCTACTAATTACACCAATATATCCAATCCATTGACCCAATTTAACTATGAAACAAATATCCTAAGATTACCCTCCCTTAAACTAACCTATATAATTTTACAAATCTATGCAGACATTCATGCCTCTAAAGTTCTTACGGTTTTAAAAGGTCCATATTTTGTAGTTGTTTGTAATTTTGAACATGAATTCCCATGCCATCCTGAAGATATTGGTATCCAGTTAGCCGTTGATCCTTTATGATAGCTGGTATTTTATTGCCAGGCCCAGATGTCCTATAGTCCGCAATATGGGGAAAACAATAATTCTTTTTTTATATATAACAACTGAAGGAATTGAAAGTACGTCTTTCAATCCCTTCACCTCCAACCCTCCAACTTAACACATCTCTGTCTTCTCTTAATTCCTATCTTCACTAAAATTTATTTCCAAACTTTTTCTTTTTATATTAATTTTGTGGATTCAGTGGACATTATGTCATGATGATGGTGATGGTCTTTTCATTCTGGTCTGTTTCCTGAGGGATTTCTTTTATTGGCTATTAGTTTCTATTGGTTTTTTTCTCTCCTATCTGACCGCTGCTTATACATTTGTGCAATGCCCAAGGGCTAGCTTACATTTAACTAATTAAAACAAATCATCTCCATTTTACAATAGCATTAATTAATTTATATACATTCTTGAAGATATATTTTTATCTTTAATTAAATCTTTTAAGTTCTTTTTTCTGAAAATTTAGTTTTAAAATACCTTTTTTTCTTCCTTAATAAAGTTTTCTTTTAATAATTTTTTTCATCTGTGCGATTTTATATATATATATGAGTTTAAGATAGAATTAATTTTCAATTTTTATGTCTTAAAAAAAAGAAGTTTTTATATGCGAACTTTTCAATGTTTAATTTTTAAAATGAATAATGTAATGGCGTATGTGCCCATTACAATATATATATATATGACTGACAGAAGATGCCTTTTGTCTGTGCTTCCATGCATATATAAAATAACTTTTAAATAAATATAGTACTGGAATCTCAAGATGGAGTAGCTTGGTTTCTTATGTACATTACTGGTATGATATGCCCTAGTTAATAGATAAATAATATAGATGCTGGAGGTTTTTAACTCTCTTGAGCTTTGATCATTTTTAAACTTCACCAGCAGCAAGTGGAATCTAGTGAATACATACAGCCAGAGAGGCCATCCTGCTACTTCTCTGGAAGTTCAAACTTTACCAACGTGGAAACTAAGAACAACTGCTCTTTTGAAATTAATTTTCTACACACTGTATTCCCTCTAATAATCATTAGTTAATATGCACCCACTATTTATAGAAATGAAAAGTAATTTAAAAGCAGTAATATTAACAATCAATCCTCCCCTCTTGATTAATAAAAACAAGATAATTAAATTACTATTATTCTGTTTTTAATTTATATCCTTCAAAACCAAAAATGTTTACTTAAATAATTTTTTTAATCTTTTATGTAAAAACAGGTTATAGAATTAATTCTATATTTATTGTTTATATAGAATTCTTTTATCAAATTAGTAGCATGGAAATGAAGCTTGGACACATCAATCATTTTAATGATACAATAGTAAGATTATAAAATGTATATTCTTTAATTGCTGGATGTACTATTATAGAATACACTATTATAAAATCATACCATTATTTGTTTGGGCAGATTTACTAAAAGGGTGTTTTATGGTGAATTTGCACATGTTTTTGTGAAAGAAATAAAGCTTATCCACACTATAAGGATTATCTTAAAGATATTCTAAAATGTATTGTATCCATGGGAAGATATAGCAGAGAATAGAATATATTGCAGAGGGACGATTAGAAGTGTTGAAGCATTCCAGAAAGAAAAGTGTTCTGCTGAAGAAATTACAAGAAAATATCACAAAATGTCAAATAAACAGAAAAATGTACCAGCATGTTTTGTATGTAAATGTATTTATTGTTTGCATATTGGTTTATATAATCATTACAAAACCCATTTCTATAATTTTTTTTCTCTCTTTCTTCTGTTTTCTTGGAATTCTAATGTCATTCTCATTTACTAATGGTTGCTAACATATTTAATATAATTTATATATGATAAAAACACAAATGAAATTAACTTCATAAAATTTAATATGTCAATAGTAAAATATACAAATATTTTTTATAATTAGCTAATATTAATGGATAAGTAATTTACTAACATTACCATTTAAGTGTGACTTTAACCATCATTTTATATAAGTTGTGTACATTTATATAACTAATTACTCACTCATTTATCTGATACATATTTATAAAATAGATTTCCTAGATTTTTTTTTGCTTCAAATTATCTTCAATATTGAAAAAAAAAGATCTGATGCCATTAGCAACATGTTTTTCAAAAACTCACTTGGTACTTTTTTAACCAAAATTTTGTAATTAACTTTTAATTTTTTACATTACATGATCACTGTTTCCTATGTTTACACAAGCTGTTAAAACAGATGCAAAATTCCACAGTAGTGCCATCCAGTGCAAGCCAGAGTAATCAATGGGTGCAAGAAGGTTTGTGCATAAAATTTCTTTTTTAGTTAAGTATAAAACTATAAGTCCAAAAAAAATAAAAGGTGGCTGCTAGAGGGTGGTATTAGATCTTAAGTCCTAGGTGCAATGCTCTCAGATTCAATGCCCCTCACTGATGAAAGTCACAAGCTAGGAACTAATTTGGGGATATGGATGAATAGGAATTAGATAAAGATTTTATGCACAAACCTCCTTGCATTCATTGATTACTCTAGTTTGCACTAGATGACACTACTATATGGAGAGTTTTGCCTCTTTTAATTTTTCACATTCACATATTTTCTTTTTTAATGCATATTTAAATTTTCACATAACATTACTCTACAAACATATCTCCACACACATACATACACATTACTCTGTATATAAAATATTTTAATTATTATTCATTTAATGCATCTTATTATTTATACAAGATAATGAACTTTTTTTTCATCTCTTTCCCATTTATATTTAAATATATATTTACAATACTTAATAATTTATTGGTATGATCATTAATAATTTAAATAAAAGTTTAGTCCTGTATAAAAGTTTTCAGAAACCAGACAATTTATGAATAAGAAAAACCTTTGAAATTAGATCAACAAAACCTCTAATTGCCAAGAATTTTACAAACATTTTTTAAATTTAATTTTATTATTTTCTTTCAATAAAGTAAAATCAACATACTAAATATTTTTTAAACTTTTCTTGAATTTACAATTTTATTTTAAAATTCTAATTTTATTAAATTTATCTATAAATTTAATAAAAATCAGTGATTTGACAATAAACATATCACCATGTTTTTAAAATACTTTACTACTTTCATGAATAAACTTTTCAGATGTTGTTGTTTTTTTCAGAATATTGCAACATGTAGCTACATGCAATAGCTAAATTTGGTAATCCCATAGGTCAGCCATTTTTTATTTTATGTCTACAAGATATTGATTATGAGAAAATTTTTTAAAAAATCAGTTTTTACAAAGTATGCCACTAGTTACAATGGAAGTTTTTGTTTGATAATGTTTTTATTTTGCATACTGAAGATTTGAACAAAAGAAAAATCAAGGAGAAATATTTTATAAATATGTATTAGATAATTTGATGAATAAATAGTTGCACATGTAAATATGGATAACTTGTGGAAAGATTGCTAAAATAATATTAAAACAATAACATTTTGAATTATTCATGAATTTAAATTTTTATTTATAAAATTGAAAATATATGCTATTGAACTTAGTAAACCCATCATAAACTATCTATGACTAACTTTTTATTTGTATCTTTTAATATTATTGAATTAAAATTTATAAGGTTAATTTCAATTTCATATTTACTAAATATATAATGAAACTAATAATGCTCAAGGCTAGATAGGTTTATAAATGTAAATTCATTGAAAGCAACCAACACTTAGACAATAACAAGCAAGAATCTCCATCTGTTGTCAAGGCAATTTTCTTTTAACAATAAAGGTAGAAATCCAATTTTATTTATGGATTAATATGTTTATATAGACACTAAAGATTGCTACTTGACTACAGATAATGAAATTATTGATACAAAGAAGTTCAAATAAACTTCATTAAACAGATAAATTTTAGAACAGGTTATATTTACCTGTTTAATGAAATTTATTTAAACTTCTTTGTATCAATAATTTCACTATCTGTGGTCAAGTTGCAATCTTAAGAGTCTATATAAACAGATTAGCTGATAAATAATGGTGGATTTCCATTTTTGTTAAAAGGAAGTTTCCTTGACAACAGATTGAGATTGTTGATTGTTATTAATATTGTGTAATTGTTGCTTGCTTTCAATGAATATATACATAATTATTACTCTTTAGTTTCCAACTGTCACAAACTTTCTGCATTTGCAACTTTGATGCTAATCACTCTAAATAAATACATTAATAATTATTAATAATTATTTATCAAACTAAAGATTATTTATAGCCCAGGTAATCTCAGTTAAAAATTAATATATCTGCTTTTTACCTGTACATAAACACATAAAATAACTCAACCTCATTTCTCTTTTTTCTTGGGTAATATCTTTTTAAGATATATTTAAATTCGTCTATTTCACTATATATTTTTGTAACATTTGAATAGAGACATCTAAAAAAGACAAATAATATCCAAGGTACAGATTTCATTCTGAATCATCAATTGGCTCAGAAAACTCTCTCTTATAATATCTTTAGAATTTTAATATTTATCAAGATCAAAATCACATTTTTACACTCATGATTTTGACGTTAACTATTTCATATAAATTTACTAATGATTATTAGTAATCACTTTAAAACCAAAAATTAAACTTAGTCCTCTTATAAATATTAGACCTCAGTTAATATTTTAATTATATATAAACATATTTGTAGGAAATTAATCAGGATTAATGGAGGAGTAACTGATTCAACATGAAATGCATCTTGGGAGTAACTATATTTTTCAAATACCTTTATTCGTATGTTTCAAGAATGTATGGAGGAATGAATGTTTTAAATATATCTTAAAAAGATAATATGCATGGGAAAAAATAGTTATTCCATGTGTTTATATATAATAAAAAACAAATAAATTAATCTTTAACTGAAGTTTGAAGTTCATATTTGGGTGATGGATAATCTTTAATTTAATAAATGATTAATAATAATCATTAACGTATTTTACTGAAGTGATTAGTGTCAAAATTGTGAATGTAGATAATCTGACACTTATAAATCAAATTGTAATAATTTGATATTGTCAAATAATGAACGAATTCTTAAAACATGTGAGATGATGGTTTGAGATTTAGCATAAAATGTACATCATGGTGGAGGGGAGTCTTTTTTTCAGAATGTTTTTTTTTTACATGTTTAAAGAATGAATGTTGGAGTGGAAGTTTTAAATAAATCTCAAATATATATAAAACCAATGAGAAAAAAAAATGTTAATAATATTTTCTTTTATTCAGCATCCTCATTCTGTTGCAGCAGAAAACAAACGTTTAAGGCAAGGTGATCGTATTTTGGAGATCAATGGTCAAAATGTCAAACATCTTTCTCAAAGTGAAGTTGCCACTTTATTAAAAGTAAGATATAAACATAGAATACAGAATTATGAAATTTATTAGATATTTTTTGTGTAAATTATATAATAAAATTTTCACTAAAGATCTATTTTGTTATAATTCATTTTCATATCTATTGAAGTATTCAACTACTGGAACACTAAAAGTTTGTTTATATAAAGCAGAAGAATATTAAGAAAATCTATTTTATTAAAAATAATTAATATTTCAATCAAAATCATCTTTCATGAAATGCTTTATGTTGATATATTTTAATTTTTTAAGTTGGTATTTAATATTATGTAAATACATCAAGATTAATACTCCAACTATTGGTTTATTAATTAAATGAAATACTCTCAATCCAGAATAAAATGCAAAACTTTTTAGAAAAAAGAACAAGCCCATCTTCTCTCTTTATCTCAAGGCGCAAATTGAAAATTTCACAAATGTCAATCAAAATAATGTAAAACAATTTAAAATGTACCTTTAAAAGTAATATTATTAATGTTCATGCTTTCTTTCCATAGAACTGCAGATAAACCTTTATAAAAGAAATTGAAATAAAGAGAGAATATAGTCTGTTCTTTCTCTAAAAAGATTTGTGTTTTAGATTGAGAGTATATCATTTAATTAATAAACTAGTAGTTGCATAATTATATATATATAATCAAAATCTAAGATTAATCCTGAAGCATCTAATTCATTCGTCTTTCTTAATCATGAGAGAGAACAATATTATAACTGTGATTTCAGTGCTGTTAGAGTTATATGTGAAGAGAGAAATGATTACAAATTCAAAATAAAAGAGGCATTGTTCATTACACAGAATAAATATATAATTAACCATAAAAGTAGTAGTATTCAAATCAGCAAAAAATAGTTTTCAGCAGATTAACCATGAATATGACATCACTACAATAATATTATTAAAAATTTTATATTCAAACTCTGTATGAGTATTATTTTACATTAGTATCTAGAATGGCAGAGTATGGAAATGTAATTATATATATATAAGGGGAGAGTCTGGTGTTGTAGTCAGTGTATTATTTGTTCCTATGACCTCAAGCTCAATGAAATCTTTAAAGTTGTTTTACATAGCTTGAAATGTTCAAGAAAGTTTATGATTTTTCTTTTAGCTGAATCATAGTCAATCTGCTAATCAACAATTTTTAATGACAAATTGATATCCAGCTATTCTTATATTTTAGGTAAGAATGAATAAACTTTATTTTACTGTTCCATTTCAGTGTAATGCTAGAGATACCTTTGCTCTATATTAGACCATTTAACTTTTCTATTAGATATTTATCACACATATATAATTTAAAACAAAATTGAAACACAACTCACTATAAATAAATAAAATATTTAATACATCAACATAACTTTTATTTCTTATTAGAACCTTATCAAGATGTTTCTTTTTACAAAATCATATGACTAGCTACTGCAACTCCATCAATGAGCATTATTTACATTATAATAAATATAATTATTAAAATACATATATGTACATAAAAATGATTAAACTTATTACAGTCCTTTTTTTATAATACATATATTTACAAAACAATCTAAAAAATATATTTTAAATTATAACTGCAAAGTTTCCAATAACCTAGCAATGCCCATCCTCCCCCCCCCCCCTAGTTGTGCTGGACCTTTAACCATGTTTACACATTTGGTTTAAATTTTCTTGAATATACAAAATTTCAAACATTTTCTTTCTTTGTAATATTTAACATACTTTATTACCTGAGTATTTTTTACACAATTCATTTTATGTCCAGTATCAAAAAAATGTATATATGGCCCTAATTTTATGTTAATTGCCCTATCATTCTCCTTACCTTTTTCAATGGCAGTCTTTCCACTCTGACTTATATATGTATATCATATTGCAAAATTCACATCTAATTTCATAAATTAACCCTACCATATTTTTAATATTCAAGAAAATTTAAATAAATGTATAAATATGATTAACGGTTTAGCATAATTAGAGGGGAAATAGGCAGTGATAGATTATTGGAAAGTTTAGATTTATAATTTAAAATATTTTTAGATTGGTATATATATATATAATAGATAAAAAAAGAATTGCAATAACTTTAACCATTTTTATGTCCATGTATGTATTTTAATAATTATATTTATTAACATGTAATGTAAATAATGTCCATTGGTGGAGTTGCAGTAGTCATGGCAAAGGAGACAATTCAAGGAGAAATGGGATGGTCAAGTTTTTATATGAGAGATGCAAAAGCAAAGTGAAAATGTTTAGTAGATTTTAGTTTATGAATAATAAAATAATAACCAAAATAGTATTTAATTGGTTATGAATAAAGGCAGGCAACAAGATGTGTGAGAAAGATAATGTGGTATATAGAAGATTTGGATAAAGAATTTATGTCAGTATACTAATACAAAAGGTGGGTTGATTGTGTTAGAAGAATTGTTGAATATCAGTAAGGAAAAGGATAGAAGAATAGATGCATTTAAAAAGAATAGAAGTTGGAAAGATGGAGAACTAGTATGGAGAGTAAAAAGAATTAAAATATATATAGAAGTAAATGGAATATTGGGTACAAGTTAATTTATGATAATAGCAAGGAAAGTAGTTTACTGTTTAAGACTCAAATGGGATCTTTAGAAACAAGGGAATATACTCATAAATGGGGAAATGTGGGTGATTTAGTGAGAAAGTTGTATAAGAAAGGCATAGAAAATATTACGCATCTGTTAATTGAATATAAATGCCTGAAGCAGAAAGAATGTATATATTAAAGTTGTGGAAGAACAAAGTAATTATACAGAAAGTGGGTTATTGGTTTTTAGGCTGAGTTTGGAGAAAGATAAGGGGAATTTATATATAAAGGCCATGGAGTTGACAAAAATTATGTTGTGGAAATGAGATGGAACAGAACATGGGAAAACTTAGGGTGGGGGATGGAAAAGGAAGGTAAAGTGGCTAACATGTTTCTCCAGGCATATTTGCTGAGAGATTCCTGACTCCATATAACAAGTCTCAGTGCATCACATCAACATGTAATTTTATAAAAAGAAACATCTTGATAAGGCTCCAATAAGAAATGAAGGCTGGATTGATGTATTAAATGAATGTTTTATATATAGTCTGTTTCAATTTTGTTTTAAATTGATTATTTTAAAGTTTATACATACATATATATAATCATCACTTTGTATTCAATGAATAAAATATTCCCAAAATTGCTGATAGTCATTTTTAAAGCATTAAATCCTAAGATCTAGGTGCAGTGCTCTCAGATCCAAGGCTCCTCACTGATGAAGGCCACAAGCCAGAAACTAGTCTGGGGATATTGGATGAGTATGCACTAGATAGGGATTTTATGCACAAGCCTTCTGGCATCCATTGATTGCTCTTGTTAGCACAAGATGGCACTACTGTATGGAGAGTTTTGCTTTGTTTTGAATTGTTTTTGAGTTATGTTTGAGTGCCTGGTTTATAGTTTTATATTTAATTATGACCACTTAAAAGTGTCAATAACTAAAACATACTAAATTTTAAAAAACAGGTTTCTAAAAACATGTAATAAAAAAGGAAAACAAAAATAATAATGCCACAAAAAAAAAACAAGTCTCCATTTTGAAACTCTATTCAGGAGATGAAAATCTTTAAAATCATCAGAAATTTCATTAAAAGTAAGTTTTTTTAATGTTTTCTAATAAAATAAAAAGTGGTTATTAACTTTGTAAAAATCATTTACCCAAAGACAATATTAACATCAAATTGTCTGAATTCACAATTAATTACTGCAATATTCACTTATGGATCAGTAATCTTATGAGCTGAGTAAATAGAATTAGAAATGGAGTAGGATTAAAGAATTTGAAGTTAATAAAAGTTATTACAAATAGGCAATAATAAAAGAGATTATTTTGCCATTTTTTTATTTTAATGTGATCATATTTTCTAGTTCAACATGGAATAGTCTATAAAAAATTTAATATAATCAGAAAAGTGACTTTTTAAAAAATAAGATTGGCCATTATAACATTTTTTATACATTAATTCAAATATGGCATCTCTCTTTTAACAGAAATTCATATGTAGAAGATGACTGTTATTACTTTCTTTGAATGTAACCATACATACTAGATAGCTATCAATAATAAAACTATGAAAGTGTTATTTCTGTGAATAATGGAGTCAGGTTAGCAAAAATATTTTTCAAACAAAAATCTAAACATGTCAGCAGCTTTATTTTATTAACAGATCATATATAGTATCTATTTTATTGATTTCTGTGAAAGACTTGAAGTGATCATATTTTTTATATAGTGACATTATTAATAATTATTAATTAGTCTACATAACAAAATGAAAGCTTTCAAAAAAATATCTAAGTCCTACACATACATATGCAAAGATACTTTTTAAAACTGCATTTAAACATGATTTACATGTTTATAAAGACTTTCTATATGGATGGAAATTTTGTTGTTTCATCTTATTTATTAAGCTAAGAATTTTTAGAATTTTAATCCTCTAAGTTATTATACTTCAGTAATGTTCTGCAATTTCTAAATAACACTTTAATATTAGTTCTATTTAATCATGACTAGTATCCAAAATATATGAAGTGAGGACTGCTTATTATTTCACTGCTTTAAGGTGTTCATCTCTTCTTGTACTGATGTGGATTCGTGATAACTAGAAAAGTAATTTTACAGACAATGTGGATTTTAAAAAGAATCAAATTCTTAGGTTATAGTAAAATATTATTAATTCTCTTTTTGGTATAAAAAATTGTTTTAATGTTGTAATGCTTGAAACAGGATTGATTTTTTCAACTGCTCCTTTTAATACTTTTGTGAACACATATTCTTTTGATGTGATGAAATCATGAATTTTTTTTTTCTAAGTGATCCTTTTTACAGTAGAAATGATTTAGTAAAAATGAATTTTGCTATGGAAAATATTTAAATAGAATGATGATGAGAGAAAATTTTCTTTATCTATCAAATGTGTGAATTTCTTAAAATATGTTGGAGAGTCATCATGGTTTTTTGAAACAAAACATCAAGAAAGGCAAGTTCTTTTTTTTTCTCATAATAAAGATGATAAGTGGATGGAGATTATTAATGAAAATTTATTTTTTCTTTATTATGAGACCTTAACAAACATATTATTAATATAAGCCACCTAAAGTTTATGGATTGCCACATATAAAGGCTGGATTTCTAGACTCTTTTTAATTAAAAATTTTCATTTTGCCTTACACTATTTCTTTAATGTAATATTTTATTTCATTAAAATAATATGTTGTTTAAATTTTTGGTTTTTTTATTGATTAAATTAAATAATTAACAAGAAAAGTTTTTTATATCAGTACTGATACAATTTTATTGTAATATTTTGCCATTTAATTAACTTAATAGATTACTGAAGATCATTTTACTTTTTATTAATGAGATTCAAACTAAATATTTAATATATAAATACATTTTTTAGATTTTCAAATTGAGGAACAAACAATAATAATAAAACAGCAAAACTTTCCATACAGTAATGCCACTCAGTGCAAGCCAGAGTAATCAATGGATGCCAGAAGGCTTGTGCATAAAATTCCCATCTAGTGCCTATTCATCCAATATTCCCAGACTAGTTTCTGGTTTGTGGCCTTCGTCAGTGAGGAGCATAGATTTGTCTTTATATGGATGAGTAAAGCATTTAAGAAAATGCATCTTCTAGAATTAACAACACAGAGAGCATTCATATATTGTGGAACATGGGTAATAAAAAGTTGCAAACATATAATTTATCGAGCACAAAATTTATAGAAAGTATATAAAAATATGCAAGCATAACATACTAATCTGTAGGAAATTACGCACATTGTTTGATGTGTTATCAAATCCACTTCTTTGATTCTTTGAAGAATATTTTAATAAGTTGATACAATATTGGAAGAAATACATTAATGTTGAAGATAAATATATAATAAAGTAATTAAGGTTGTAATTATTAAAAAATATATAAAAAATTTCACAAATACTTTGTTAATTTCAGGTTTATGATTTTCACTAAAGGACTTTATATTTTTGGATACAACAGTATACTTGTGTTATTTTTTTAAAGAGATGATGATTATTATTATTATTATTATTATTATTATTATTATTATTATTATTATCATCATCATCATCATCATCATCAACATCATCATCATAGTGTTATCTAAACTCATATTGATAAACTTTTTTGTAATAAATTAACAACACATTATTGTACCATTTATTAACGAAATTCGCATTTATTTAACAAGTGAAAGGCAAATCTAAAATTTCTAATCACATATATATATAATATTTTTCACGATATTTTTTAAAACCAAATTCTTTGTTAAGGCAGTTCTTAATTACTAAAGCTAAGCTGGAATAATATTTCTATTTATTCTTACAAATTATTAAGAAGTATTTCAGCAAACGTCTTTCTAATTTTATAACTATTGACCATGAAATGAAATATCTCAAGAGGCTTGAATTTCTTCCTTTAGCATTTTATAAATCAATATTAATTTATTATCTTGACCTCAATAACTTGAAAATCAGTTGACAATATTAATCAAAAAAATATATTTGCTTTAATTATCAAGAGCTTATCTTTTTTTTTTAAGGTTAAAATTTATTTTTTTATTTTTTAGAATATAGATGGAGCAGTAGTCTTGTTGTTAGGTCGAATACCTTCACTGACAACTTCTATACAAGAATGGGCAAGAAATAAAAATTATCCTAGTAGATCTCGAATGTCAACATGGTCTCATTCCATGCTGAGAGCTAGAGAAGAAAGAGGCAAAGGAAATGCATTAAACGTTCCACAGAAATTAAGGTAAGATATATAATTTATTATTAGATGTGCAAGTCTGGACACGAATGAAAGTGTTTATACATGTAATATTTATATATTCTTAATGCCTTATGCAACTCTTAATAAAATAACATATTAAGAAATACAATACACTAGTGTTTAAAAAAATCTGCATACTGTTTTTACTTCTAAAACTTTTCTATCTGTCAGTGTGTATCTTTTCTCTCTGTGCATCTCCCTTTTTTCTCTCTCTTTCTTCTTCATCTCTCCCTCTACAATACAATAGTATGTGTTTACATAAAATATTTGTGTACATGTGTGTTTAAATTGTAAAACATTATCATGGTCATTTAATATAATGCTGAAGTTAGTTTAATAAAGTTAAATAAACAAATAGTTAACTGCTCAAATTAAAAGTTACTGGTTGAAACTCAATCTGGAAATGTTTAGTTCTTGATTCTGTCACTTTATTAATGTCCTGAACTAAGCAGGGCATTAATAAAATTATTTTTATCATCTGTGAGATTTTTGTTTTCACTTTCTTAGTAATTTTCATTTTATCTTTAAAGTTACTTACCACATTGGAAATAGAGGGATTTGAATTCAGGATTTTTCAGTCTAATGATCCTCCACTCTATCCCTACTGATACACATGATTGGGAATTTTATTTTTTTGCATGTGTATGGTCATGTATATTGGTTGCTTAAGATAGAATAAAGAATGAATAGATTAAAAAATCCTGAATTTAAATCCTTCTATTTACATATATAAAATACATTCAGTATAAGCAAATTAAATACCTATTTTCTTGAAGCTTATTTAGTGTTTGGTCAGTTGTTTAACAGATTACATAACATTCTGAACTAAAAATGGTAGAAATAGTACAACAATTTACTTAAAATTTGTCAGCCTCATTTTTTTCTCTCTCTTTTGTGATCTCTGCTCTAGAGTCAGCTATTCTTATAACTTAGCTAATCATCCAGAATTTTGTGAAGTTTATTGTAATATAATAAACCCACTTCACATCTTTTTTTAATTTTCATTGGCTATTTTTAACAGGTTACAAATAATATGAGCTGCAGTTTTGCATTCATTAACTTTGGAATTAATTCATCTTTATTGACATTCAGTCATATTTTGGTCATTCATTAGATATTTAATAACCAAACTAGGAAATATATAAAAATCTTCACCAGCAGGCAGTCTAGTAATAAAATACCCCTGCTTCTTTTGCTATATTTATAGAAGGATGCCAAAAAAGACTTTATGCTGAATTAAGACTATTTAACATTTATTATATATATATATATGAGTATGCATGTGTGTATGTGCAATATTTCTGACCATTTATTATTTATTATATATATGAGATAAATATGCATTTGTGTGTGTGTGTGTGTGTAACATTGATAAATATGCTGAATTATTTATAATAAATAAAGAGTAAATTTTAACACTCTATAATGCAAATTTAAACTTTTAATTTTATTACGTTTTAATATAAAATACACAGCTTGATCTATTATACTACATATGTTGCAGTCACAATCAAACCTTATAAAATATGCTACAATCAAGACAGAATAGTGGCCAGAGCTTTTTATATAAATAAATGCATGCAATATATTTTATCTTTAAGATGTAAAAACGTCCACATAAATATATTTATACATAAGAAACTCTGACCAAAACTATAACATAGTTGTCAGATGTATTGATTTCTAGCATGAAAGATCAGGGAATTTATTTTAATCAGATAGCAATAATTATATATAAATATTCATGCATATATACTGAACACTCACAATGTAAGTTGCTAGAAAAAGTATATTTAATTTTTAGACTGAATTTATCTGAAAATATTTAATTGTCACTAGATGATACACAGCAGAGTATATACATATATTTATTTATGTCTTTTGATATTAACTTAATGATAAATCTAAATTGTGTGATGGGTTATAAATGGGTAAACTGTTTATGTGTACTGCAATTTACTTGATGATATGACTTTGATATAACCAGAAAAAATACAAGTTAAATGCTACTTTATGACAGATTCAAATACATTGTCTTTTATTCCACAAATAAAATATATCTATTTTAGCGTATATAAACCACAAACATATTGCAACCAATCATTCACTCTTTTCCATTTATTGAAATATTATAAATTACTCATAAAACAAATTGCCATAACTTTATGGAAATTAATATTAGATCTTATTACACATGTATTTGAAGTGTCTCATTATTTTGTATTTTTTTGTACTCAAATCAGGATCTTTATGTTTCTATTTAGAAAAATGATAGGCTATTTGAATCAATATTACTAAAGAGTATACTGGAAAGTAAATAATTATTTAGATTTATTTTCTTACATTTCTTTGCAATTAACACTTACATATTGACTTATATGCAAGGTATATATAAATCAATTATTATATAATCTATGTCAAAGTACTTCTGATAATAAATAATAAGCAAATGATCAGTCATGTAGGAAATCATATGATATTCAATTTACTCTAGCATTCTTTAGTTCTCAAGTTTATCATTCTACTGTTCTGCTAAATTACACAGAGTTCCCAGACTGTCATTCTTCCATGTGCAACTAAAGTTCACAGTGGCAATGATGCAAATGAAAATGGAGATTGTTTATTGCTAAGGAGTTCCTAAGAAGTTTAAGCACCGAAAGTGACAAAGCTATGTCATGATCCATGGACTTAGAGATCTTGAATATTATTCTGTCATTGCATCAAATCACGTAATAATTGTACTCTGACTGTGGAAATAAAACTATTAATGACATTCCAAAATACTTCAAACAAAATATCATAAAATTCCAATCAAGGAATGGTTTAAATAAGTATTTTATAAGAACTTATTTAGCTATATTTGAACTGAAAAATTTGCCACAGCATAAAATTATGAGACCTTGTGTGTTTTTAGGAAGAAAGAACATTGACGCATGTGGATTAGATAGGTGCAGGTTTTTCCACTAAAACTTTAATTACATTTGAACATATTATAATTAAAATAGCAAAGATCAAAGATATTGATGGGATGAATAGAAGATCTATACAACTAAATCACCATTTAAGATGCTTCTAATGAGATACTCTATGTACAAAAATCTTTAGTAATGGAAGATGAAATCTCATTAGCCTTAAGATCATTGCCAGTAGGGTTATAGTATTGCATTAGACATTTTATGAAAATCTGAAAACAAATTAATAAAAATACTGTCAAAGTTATTCCAATTCATCTACTTTCTATGCTACAGATTTGAATAAATCATTTCATACATTTATAACAAAGAAAGTAATCTAACAAATTATGTAAATATTACACAATATTTTGGGTCATGTGCAAATAAGATTACGCTGAAAACCAATTTACATTCTTAATTTGAAATAGAATGCCAGATTTTAGCAATGACTTAGAAATTCTCACAAAACAAAAAACATTGGATAATTGAAAAGTCCAGGAAATATCAAAAAAAAGTCTTCGTGTGCTTTATTTTATTATAATAAAACTTTGTTTTGGCTGACATTAAATTACAAATATTTTTAGAAATTTGGATTACTACATAATCTTTATACATAAATGTTTTAAAATAGTATAAAAAAATAGATGGGTTAAAGTACTTAGTTATGGTCACATATTGTAATTTTAATTATCAATTTATATAAATAAATAATGGATGAAGACAAACAAACAGTCATAAATGACAGGAAGAAATTTTAAATATGTGGATAATATCACCCTTGTAGTGAAAAATAGAAAATATTTAAAAATAGATAAGATTAAATAACAAAGTATAAAAAATGGAATTATAAATATAAAGAAAATAATGGTTATGGTGAATGATAAGTCGAATGATAACGATATGCTTAAGATATAAAATATATCAACAGCTAGCAAGGTTTAACATTCAAGAGATCATGACATAGTGGCACTGGATGGATTTAAAATGAGAAGTTTGAAAAAAATAATTAAAGTTAGGGTAAGATCTTAAAAGTTTAGAATTATTCAACTATGACCCTTCCCATGATTCACTAGAATGTGAAAGTTCAGGAATAAAAAAAAACATTAAAAAATTGTGTTTTTGAATTATTAGTGAAAACTTTTGAGAATATCATGGATAGCATAGAAAATAAACAAATAAAAACTCAATCAGATTAAATACGACTGTTCAATAAAGATATAAATCATCAGAAATTATCTTAGTTTTAGTCTTATTATGGTTACTATCTAATTTATTAAAAAATGCTGGATAAAGTTGAAGTGAATGACACACAATGCCATAAAAAAGCTTTGTCATAAAAATAATGAATGTATCTTAACTCCTCTGGAAAAATCAGTCAAATATGGGGCAGTCTAAAGAAATGTTAGTCACATGACCACTGGAAATCCATATGTTTAACAGCATCTAATAATAAGAACATATTTCAAGCACAATTTTTAAATATAGAGTTACTAAAACTTTTTTTTTTTTATTTTAATTTTATAAAAGCCAATTGATTTTACATAACATTTTTTTGATTTTCCCATGCTTTTGTAACCATTTCTAGTCTGGGAGTGCATTTTATTTTGATTTGAGAAATGTTTATCTTAATCTTTTCAATATTTTCACAATATTTTTTATCTGTATAATTTCTTGTTTTCTCCTGCTTGCAAAGCTTTGTTAAACTCAACATTCATCAATATTCATTTCTTTATCATGAATTGCTGAGATTGAAATATTTTTTGATTATATGTTATGTATAAAATTTCAATCTTCATTCCAATTCTTTCCATTGATTAAAATTTTATTCAATTGATATTTATTTTTTCATCAATCTTATAAGATCATATTATTTTTTTAAAAGAGTCAATTAGAAGGTTGTATTAATTTAAATATCATGTTTTTTTATTATAAATTTCTATTTAATGAAACCAAAAATATCACATGACTCCAAAGATCCTAAACCAGAAATTAATCTGGAGATAGTATTGTAAATAAATTTAATAAATGTTACTATCCTGTATCATTTGATTACTGAAGCTATTTAAATAGGTGGCAGCAGTGGAAAACATTCCAGTTATTGAGATGGAGAATTAGTATGGAGAGTAAAAAGAGTTTAAATATATATAGAAGTAAACAGAACATTGGGTGCGAGTTAATGTATGATAATAGTAAGGAAAGTAGCTTATTGTTTAAGGCTCGAATGGGATTTTTAGCAACAAGAGAATATACATGTAAATGGAAAAATATAGTGATTTAGTTTGCAAATTGTGTAAGGAAGATATAGAAAATATTAGGCATCTGTTGATTGAATGTAAATGCTTGAAAGCAGAAAGGGTACAAATAAAGAAGTTATGGGAGAATAAATATGAACAAAGTGACTATACAGAAAGTGGGTTATTGTTTTTTATGCTGGGTTTGGGAAAAGATAAGGCGGATTTAGATATAAAGGCCATAGGGTTGACAAAAATTATATTGTGGAAATGGAATGGAGCAGATTATGGGAAAGTTTAGGGTGGGGAATGGAAGGGGAAGGTAAAGTGGCTAACAGGTTTCTTTGGGCATAGTTGCTGAGAGATTCCTGACTCCATTTAAGGAGAAGTCACTATACATCACATCACATGTTGTTGTTTTTTATAAGAAGAGCTTTGGAATTATTATTGTTATTAAATTCATATTTTTCTTCAATTCCAGCAATAAATAAAATAAATAGCCACTAAGTAGTAGGGCAGTCAGATTTCTATTATTACTTTTTAGGCAGTTGTTTTTAAAGTTGGCTTTGAATAGCAAAAAAAAAAAAAACTAGATAGTCAATAATACAAATCTAATACTCTTATAACAGCATTGTTATTTGGTGTATGCTGATTTTATTCATCACTTACATTGTGGTTTTTTGATCTGGAATAGAGATGCTTCTACTATCCGTTAATGTAAGCTGTAAAAAAAAAAACAACCCTAGTAAATTCTTATAATGTAGAAACACATAACGTTAATTATTTGGTTGTTGTTGTTTTTTTATAATTATGATCATAATAATTATAATCATATGTAATCTAGAGTTTTTTTTAAATTATTGGTACTATAATAATTGGTATTTTCAGGATTTTGCAAATTAATTCTGCAAAATTATTTTTTCACTTTATAATTTCTAAAACTGATAGATTTAGAATTAGAAAAGGCAGATTTGTTCAAATTTTCAAATCAAGATCTTTATAATATATATATATTGAGTTATAAATTGAATGGCATTATTGGGATAAGATGGAACTGATTAAAATTTAGACACTTCTGAAACAAACAATGTGTCACATTTCAACATTACAATAGTTGAAGAAATTTAAAATTTTTCTCTGTGGTATTATTTTGTTTCACTTCACAACATATGATATCTTGTTGAATATATGTGTGTGTAAATGGAATTGCCAATCAATAAAATTTGTATCTGATCTGTGCTATTCTCACACTGTCTATTGCTATTACTACAACCGCTACTACTACTACTACTACTATATTAATAATACATTTCTAGCTGTCAATAATGTATGATTGGCATTAGAATTAAAATATTTATATACCTGCATTAATTTTTTAATTAAAGATTTTAATAATTCTTTTAAAGTTCAATTATCAATATGCATTAAATAAGCAAAAAAAAAAAAAAATTAACATTTTTCAAAATATTTTTGTCATAATAATGTCCCTAAATATTTTTAATTTTTAGCATAACGAGGAAGAGGTAAAACTTTTTTTTACTTATGCTTAACTTTTTTACCCCAATAAAAATATTTCCTCTTCCCTGTTATCATTATTATTTTCAGCTTATCTTATAGAATAAAAATATTGTTTGACTTATCAATAATAGAATAATAATATTCTCACTAATAAAAATAAATAGTTAATTACTATTAAAAAAAATTTTTTTTTTTTTTTAAAAAGGTAGTTTATCTTAAGATTCTCCTGAAGAGAAAATTCAAAGAAAAACATCCAGAAATAACAGTAAAAAGAACATAAAACCCACAAAAATTTTAATTCCCTTAAAGGACAAAAAATGAGTTGCCCAAAAGAAAAATGCTGTTTCTGATTATTTGAGAAAACTTGAAATAGAAAATTAATATTGTGGAATTAATTATTACAGGGGTCCCCAATCTTTTTGCACTTAAGAGCACATTCTATAATACCGACGATGAGGTGGTGGGCAATATTTATTTTTTCAACCAGGTGGCGAGCACCATTTATTTTTTTCAATGTAAATTTATAGTTGGATATTGTTAATAATACACATAATGTACAAAAAAATATTTATTTCAAAAATAAAATTTTAACATATAATTAACGTTTATATTTTTACACAGTAAAAGTACAGTTTGCCCTACAATTTGATTACAATATAATACAATAATTTATAAGAAATTTTAAAAATTAAATTTATTTGTATCAGATAAATAATTTTTTATCGTGTTCAGATAGCGGCAGGCACACGTAAAATGGTCTGCGGTCATCATGGTGCCCGCAGGCATAGGGTTGGGGACCCCTGAATTATTACTAGCCTATGTTCATAGTTGATAAGTTTGGTAAATTTATGTGAAACCTTGGAAATGATATACAAAATGAATCAAAAATTTTTTATTCAGTTTTTTTTTTTAATCTCCAGACAATATAAACACAGATTTTATTGGTATCATTGTAAGATAACTTTTTATTTAAAAAACTTTTTAAAGAATAAAACACTATCTAAGCTAAATTCTAGATGCTAGAATAAGAAAAATATAAGTAGTTGTTGTAAATGGATCATGTTTTTTATTTACAAAATTTTAGTTAAAAACAATAGCTTAATGGATGCCATATAAACCAAACAAATACCAATTTTCTACTTAAATTCCTATTTCCATTTAGTAGTATATATTTTTGTATGTGTATGATATTGATTTTTGTAGTTTAGTAATAATGGATCTTTTTGTCATGCCCGTGATCTGGATTTAAATTCTGGTTAGATAAAGCATTTCTCTCAGGCTTATAATTATTTTTTAAATAACTGATCAATGAATGAATATTTAGCTATTCTTAGATAAAGAATAAAAACAAGGGTGAAAATCTATTTAAATCTAGAAACTCTAAGGCATAGAGACCAATGCTTTCTTTTTCATTATTTCTCTGTACTGCACAGATGAAGAAATATCTTTGCTGATCATTTTATCTCTTACATTTTCATTTCAATGAAAATATTTTAAGTTGATGAAATTATATTTATGCACATTTTTATATAAGGACTTCATAGTGAGTGTGCTTTAGCTAATTATATGTACAACCTAAATTATACTCCAGATAAAACTTGGAAAATGTTTTAACATAGCTGAGATTTTTAAGCAAAAGTGGGATTTTTATGTAACCACTCAGAATAAAAGAAAGCTTCAGAGAAATCATATCTGAAGTATTGAAAGTTAGAGAAGTAATGTAAGCTATGAGGTGTAAGAGTTATATCTTTGTATATAAGATTGTGTGGTGTGGCAGCATTCTCCATACACTGATGATGAAATTTGGATCCAGGATTTACTGTGACCTTCTGAATGGGCACAAGTAATTAAACTGTGATGCATCAGTAGATGAAATAGCCTTAAAATTTAAAATTTTTTTTATTAATGGTTCAAAAACTCATATGTGGGCCAACTGTGCATTTTGGTTAGCAATTTTTCAAGCATTTATTGTTATTATTATATTTTGATAGTGTTTAATGCCAGGAAGGAGAAGGATTATTACAGAAAGTGTTGTTATAATAGTTAGATTGATGCAAAGTTTTTTATTTATTTATAAGATAGTGTTGGTGTTTGTTGAATGGTTTTCTGATTTATTATTCATTGACACCCATCCTTTTTACTAATATTATAGTCAGTGAGATATGTTTAACCCATAGCCATATTAGTTATGTTTTAGGTAGAATAGTTTAATATTCATATAGCAGCGTAATGTGTATGAATGTATCATTATCTCATTTTATTTTCATATTTTAATTCCAGTAAACAATATTACACTTACAATAAAACATTTAAATTACAGTAATTATCTTTAATAATTTTGCAAAAATATATTTTCTTTAGTGATTAATGGATATTTGAATTAGTAAATTATTTGACCAATTTAAATAATATTATAGACCATTTTATTTAATAGCTAATTGATATTCATTTGATTTAAGTTTGTAAAAAGTTATTTTTTTTTTGTTTTATTTGACTTGATTTAATTGTGAAGATCAAATTTTTTTTTTTAAGAAAAGATTTCTTGAATATTAATTAATTGATCAAGTGCAAAAAAACATGGGAGTTGAGCTTTGGATGATCAGGTGACCTTTTTGATTGGTGGGGGAGATATTTTTTTTAGCTGATAGCTGGTAATAAAAAAAAAAGATATTTTTTTTTGCAATTTCAACAAGTGTACTTTTCATTTCTGCTGCTATCGTTTGTATCTCTTTCCAAAATAGTTTAAAGTGAAACTCTAAAACAGCCTTTTCATAAAGCTCGTTATAGGAACTTCAGACGTTTAAAGCTTTATAGGAGAATGGCTGAATAAAATATAAAGAAGGTATCAATCTCATCTCTTTTGTCTAATTAAAACATTTAAATTAACACTTTCATTTTGTTTAAAGATGTGCTTCTGTACTGTTAAACTTATGTTATCTCATTTACTCTTATTTATCTCTGTTAAAAAGAATACTAAAATGCATGAACTTTATAATTTATTAACTACAATATGTAAACTCTATAATATTTTGTTGTGGAAGCATATGCAGACTTTTTAAACAAAATTTATCTTGATAAGCTCTCTGTTTAACTTATATTTTACATATACAAAATTTGAAGTTAAAATTTAAAAGGATGCGTGTACTCTATTATGTGTTTGATATTTAATAATTATTACGGAATGCTAACTTTATATCTTGTTTATGCTTATAAAATAATATGTGTTTTATTAAAGAAATAAAGATATGACTTACCCAGAATAATTAATTACTACTACTTACCAAATATAGATGCCTAAATCGAATAGAATGACTTTAATATTACATATTTTTGTTCTCTTCGATATACGGATATATTAAAAAAAAAAAAGAAGAAAATGTTAATGTTTAAGGAAATACAGATTTCATGTGGACAATTATCAGCAACTTATTAAAGTTAACAATGCAAATGCCAATCTATAATATATATATGTGTGTGTGTGTAGGTGAAAAAGAAATATAAATTATTGTTTATGTTAAACTGGAAGCTTTGAAATCGAGTTTATATCCTTATCATCATTATTTTGGGTGTCACTTAATGGGGAAATATAAACTAAAATATATAGTCATCTATTTCTATTTATAAAAAATTAACTATCATTGTATATATCAAAATATTTATAAATTAAATAAAAAAATACTATATACCCAAATTTGTTTTGGCATTTTCTCATTCTTTCATTCCTGATGTAACTCTTTCTCCAGGATCTAATTGTCATTAAACAATCTATATTATTATCTAGCTGGATCTTTGGTGATAATGGCTCGTTCTTAAGAAATTTTTTTTCAGCAATTTTTTACTTCTAAATATAGAGACTCAAACATAACCATTATAATTAAATTTAATGTATCAATAAAAATGTAAATAAAATTAATATGATTTGGATAAGTAAATATACAATATTTCTACTTACTTAATTTCATGAAAAATAATTATTATGGATATTAAAACAAGCAAACATCTCCATATAATAGTGCCATTCAGTGTAATCCAGAGTAATCAATGGATGCCAGAAGGCTTATGCATAAAATCCCTATCTAGTGCATACTCATCTAAAATCCTCACACTAGTTTCTGAATGGCACTACGTATGGAGAGTTTTGCCTGTTTTAATAACAGTTATGAGCAAGCATAAGAAATGGTGATCATGTGATGTTATTATGGATATTAATGAAATAGGTTTACTGTTTTATGAACGTATGCCTTATGCAAAGTTTAAATATTATTGGACTTTTTCTATCATTTACAAAACTTGATTAACTCTCAGGTAGTCGTATAATATGAAAAAGATCATAACAAATCACATCTTACAGATATATATATATGTAATCCTATTTGTAAATATCAATTCGACTCCTGTTATTTTGTAAACGATGATAAAACTTATAAGCATCTTAAGTTTTACTTTCCACAAAAATCAAGTTTTCCTCAAATATAAAACAAATTCTAATATTTCAATTTTGCTATAAAAAATTAAAATCATATAACATTTACGCTTTTATAATAACTTCAGTGTTACAGAGTTTTTATCTTTCAATGAATAATTTAAAGATTCAACCTTATTTAGTGTTTGAATAAAAATCCGTTTATGATAAAAGAATGAGATGTTTAGGTTTAAGAAGCCTTATTTGTCATTTAACAAATTACAAAATAATCTTATTTTGTAATATATAGGGTATATAAGCACAGACTTTCACACAACCCACCACTCTCCATTCTATCTCATAACACTGATACACTTGAACACATATATGTCGAAAAGATAAATTATCACCAATATACATATTTCATGCTAAACCAGCAATCATCAATTGGTCCAACTTATCATTTCTACAAATATATGCAATAAGTGCTCAGATATATATTAAAGTAATCAATCTTCATACTTTAATGGGCAGGCTTCAATACACTTTATGTATACTGATATATGTTTGTGTATAGTATCTATAGTGTCTAAATAGACAATCACTATAAATGTTTCGAAATCTCTAACTTAATAAAAAATGATTAATAATTATTTAAATATATATTGAAAAATGATTATTGTAAATGGGCATTCTTTAGGGAGCACTTATTTACAACAATCACTTTTCAATATATATTTAAATGATTAATAATCATATTTTATAAATTAAATAGTATTATATACAATTAATCATAAAAGTATTTTCCACTTGAATTCTGCAATTATGTTCAAAATGTAAGAGTGAAAATTATTGTAATTTTTAGAATACAGTATATATAAATATCGGCAGCTATTTAAATGTGAGAATGGCTTCCAATAAAAAAATAGAAGAAAAAAATAAAAATGCATTACAGATGAGTTGTGTGATGACTTTACAAACCAATCGATAAAACACAAATAAGTTGGTCTAATAGTCTGTTTATGTGATATCTTGTGATAGGGTCTACAGAGCAAACTATCTTTTCTGAAAGTCTTTAATTCCTTGAAAATTGTAGCTCATTTCTATAGTATTTTCAGGTATGTTTTCTAAATAAAAGCAGTAAATATTGTACTTTTTCAGAATAAATTTTGAGATAATGTTTATGCCATAAATAGTGTGTGCTTCTTGCATAAAAACCATGCTTAATGTCACTCTAAAATACCCTTTTAAAAAGTCTGTTACCAAGATGTGATTTTACAGTTACAGATTTTGTAGAATCACATCTAACAAACTGAAGAACATATTAAATTCATCTTACAATCTTGCCAACATATTTATAGAACTTTTTGGGAAAATTCTTAAATAAAAATGTTCTAAAATCTTTATACATTCATAGAGGATTCAAGTCTCACTTTTATGTAATAAATTAAATTAAATAATTTCTTGTGTATGACTAATTTAATTACAATAGTTACATAACTATGGTAAATGGAGTATCTTTTAGATTAATAAATGTTGCAGCAATCTGTATTGCACATCAAATGTAAATCCACCTTCTTATTTAAAAACCTAGTAAGATTCTAAAATTGGCTTACATTTTTAAGTTAATGATTATCTAAGCAAAAACTGCTAATGATTTTTTTTATTACAGCTGCTAAAGGAATTTAATTGAGTAATTAAATTCAAGTCAATTAAATGTTGCAGTTCAAAACATTAAGTACATTCTATAGATATTAGTTTGGATTGACAATAATAATAAATTCAAAACCCAAGAAGATGAAGTTGTTTTTTTAATTGATTCAAAATGAAATATCATCATCAAGTCTGTACTGCAATATGATGTCTGCCTCATGAAACTGCCTATATTATTTCCAAAAATCATTGTCATAAAAATTAATGTTAAATCAAATGCACAGTTTTCTTTTACACCAGTTTTTATTTCAAATATCTGAGATGTTTTTCCCAGCAATTATAAAATGTTTTCTTTTATTTGATCATATAGAATTTTATATGAAAAAGATCCAATGAACAACTAATTAATTTCAGATGGTATCATGAACATGTTTAATTAATTGAGTCAGAATCTTTGACTACATTAATAGCAATAAGGTGTATATCACATCTTTGCTCTTGTTACTTTTTTCTTGCAATTTACCTGGCAACAGAACTCATATTTAATTGGTTCTTGATTCATTTATCTGTGATTGGAAATGATCTGTTCATAAAATCCTTAAAAGTATCTTTTCTGTAACAGATAGAATAATATTTCATGATAATAACTGCTTTTTTGGTTATCCTCTTTATGAATTGAAAAAAGGTTGCATAACTCATGAGTTCATATTTCTTAAAATTTTCCAAAAGTTTTGAAGCTAATTTATTAACATATTTTAAAACTTTCCCAGTTATGTCACCAAAACCTGCAGTCTTACCATTTTTAAGATTATAAGGAACTGTTTTAACTTATTAACATATTTTAAAACTTTCCCAGTTATGTCACCAAAACCTGCAGTCTTACCATTTTCAAGATTATAAAGAACTGTTTTAACTTCATTAAGCGGAACGTCTTTAATCAAATTTAAATGAATACTTAGAATGGATATATTATTAAAAGTCATCATTTTAATTCTTATATTATTATTGAAAAGATGATCAAATTACTTCTTTCATCAATTTAAATATCATTGTAGTTGGATAAAAGAATACCATTGATGGAATAGGATTATGATCCATTTTTTCAAGTCAATAGATTTTTTTCTATGGATTAAAAATATCTAAAGATATCACAATCAATAAGCATATATATTTCCTTTGCAGTTTAATAATTGTTAAGCCTTACTGTCAATTAAGATCCACATACAGTTTATTACTCTTCCAAGTAGAAAATGCCAGATCATTGGCAAAAAAATAATCACAATTTTTCTTTTTACTAAACACAAGAATACACTTGCTTATATTTGTATTGTATTCCTTAAAAAAAGTCTATGCCTTAGCAACATGACAATCCTGAAAATCCAAATTAGCAATTTTAGAATTTAATAGTTGTTAAAATTTAGCTTTGTTAAATGATAAATGAGTTTTTTAGTCTTGCAGTTTATTGATCTGTGAGTTGTTCATATGAAACTTTTTTATATTCAGATTTCCTGCTATAATGTAGTTAAATAGATGTCATTGTTTTTGATTCAGGATGCATCCATGTTGTTTTATATTAACTTTTCTGCCAAAGTTTACTATTTTATACCAACATGTGCTTTGAAGTCTCTAAGAAGAAATATTTAGACTTTAAATAGTATCCATGAAATAATTCTATCCAGAAAGTAATAAAAGCTCTTTTTCTTTAAGCTCTCCAAGTTCATTATTGGAGTGTAAATGCTAATAAACAGATAACTTGGCATAAATCAAATTTTAATATCATTAGCCTTTCATTGATACATCTAGGAATTTTAAGAATATTAGATATTAAATTAGACCCTATAGCAAATCCAACATCAGGAAATCTCTTTTTACATTTTGATCTTCTCTTTCCAAAATATTTGTAGCTATTTTTTATTATTAAATGTCTTTCTTTTAGAGAATAAGTTTCATTTTTAGTAATTTTATCAATCTTAAATGTTGGCATTTCCTAAGCTATCACTTAATCGGATCTTGAAGAATTTGCATCAAGTAAATTTTATATGTTCTATGTATCAACATTCAAAAAATAGAATTAAAATAGTTAACTTTATTACTATCATTGACTCCTACTTTACTATCAAGTAACATTATTCCTTTTATAATTATTTCTATTATTTTAATGAGTGATATACCATGTGCAGCAAGTTGACAGATATTGCAAAGTCATTTTAGACTATCTTTACTAAATCTTTATTTCCATAGCAGTCAGGAGAATTCTTAAATAGATTTGCCTGCACATACAATCTTTACCAACTTTAAACTCCTATCCCAAATCCAGTTTTAACACAAGTGATTATACTAATTCAAGCAAAGATTACAACTAAAGACTTTTGATATATTAAATGTATTCTCACCATTTTTTTCTTATTAGCAGGAGCTTCAGATAAAAAATGAAAAAATTAATGGTAGTTTAAGGATTATAAATATGGTTTATACAAACATTACTACTTTTAATGTAGAAAGATAAATGATACATTATAATGGCTGCACTTTTTGAAAATACCAACAGAAAAATATAATAAAAAATATAGAAATAACATCTAATCATTGATGAACCAACATGTTATCCTACAAGACAATAGAAAATACTTTGATCATACATTGCTTATAGTTATTCACACTCATTGAATTGAATTTACTTTCTCTTAACCATAGCTTTTCTTATCTATATCACATTAAATATCATTCCAGAACTCTTCCTAATCTTATTCATATTAGTAAGTTTTTTTAGGATTTCTTTTAAGTCTTCAATTGTTCATCTATTGTTATTTCTTTTAGCAACATATCTATCCTTGCTATATTTCAGCTTCTTAATTTTTTCAATAATATCATATCTATTTGTATGTTCCATCATCTAAGTATTTTGTTCTTAATCACTTTTTACTGTCACAATATAAATCTCTTCAAATTTCTCACTTTCCTTTTCAATCACATAAGTATATTTTCCATTCAATATTAAATTATTTCTGAGGTACACCATCTATGTTTTATTCTGTGATTGATTTTATACTTTATATTTTCATATATATATATATATATAAAGCAAGATATTAATAAAATAAAATTATTTGCTTAAAGTGTTAAAGGAATGTTGATGAGTTTATAGTGAAATATTTATATTACTCTAATTCAAATTACAATCAACTTTTTTTATGAAAACCCATTGAAGATTATTTTAGCTTTTCTACCATTTCTCTTTACTGCTACTTTTTTGTTTTTATCTAACAGTTTTTGTAATATTTTCTGAAACTCTGAAGCATTATTTGTAAAAAAAAAAAAAGAATCTTATCACTTGTAAAATATAAATCACTTAAGCAATCTCCATTCATTTTTATTCTCTTACTTTTATATTTTAAAATTCAATATACTTTTCATATGACTGCTATTAAAAGTTTTGGAGATGTGGAATCTTTCCATTGTACATTCTTATGTTTTTAATGTCACCACATAATATAATAATTGTAGCTGCATTTTGAAAAATGTCTAGAATTTGACAATAACATGGATCTACTTTTTATTGTAGCAAAATACTGCTATTTTCCCACAAGGTTTCTGCATGTACTTATGTAAATTTTACAGTTTAACAAAAGCTTTTTCTAGAACAGGGGTGCCCAACCTTTAACTTGACACTAGCCAGTTGAGAATTTAAAAAAATTTGGGGTGCCACAATTATATATTGCATTTTTCATATTACATTTATAAACATAATTCACAAACTAAAAAAAAAAACTGGTGTAATATGTTAAAAAGAAAAAAAAAATAAATACATTTTATTTATATTTATTTATTAAAAATTTCGTAACATGCATATAAATTACAATTACAGGAAAAGTATATTTTAATTATTTTATTTAATGTGAAACCTGACACTGCGTATCGCTGCGAGTTTATTGTATTCTGGTATATATGATGTTATGTCTAAATTCATGCAGTCATTCAGATGTTTGTTTGTTATCCTGGATCGGAACTTTGATTTTAACAAATGATCCAAAACAGGAGTTTAGCCTTTGAAAAGTTTCTTTTAAAAGTGGATATTTTTTCTCATCTACGAGTACACAAAAGTTTGTTTGTAATATTCTTGTTTTTAATTGTAGATCAGATTGAAAATCAATTATTTCCATTTCCAGATCAGTAGAATTTTTATTTAACATGTTTGCAATTTGTTGTGATATTTCAGAAATATTAGTATCAACAAATGGATTTGAAATGAATGAAGCAATGGGCTGAATTTTACAAAAATCAGAAAAACTAATTTCGAAATTATTTTTAAGCTCAATGAGATTTTCGGAATATCTCATTGTGTCAATGTCCTTATATTTCTTTGCGCAATTTTCCAAATTTGTAAAGTGGCAAAAGTTACATTTCTCTATTTGGGATATCCACAAATTTAGTTTTGATTTAAAAGCATTGATACTTCCAATTAATTCAATAATAGTTTTTTCTTTACCCTGAAGTTCAAGATTCAATTTGTTCATTTTTGTTATTATATCTGTAAGAAGCACTAAATCAGATAATTAGCTATGATTATTAAGTTCTTCATAAGTTTCGTTTCTGAATTCTAAAAACTTTTATTTCCGGAAGAAGCTCTAAAAAGCATTGGAGGACTTTTTCCTTACTAAGCCATCTAACTTCCGAGTGTAACAACAAAGTTTCATACTCAGCTTCAAATTCCTCAGTCAGTATTTTGAACAATCTACGCTGAAGTGGTCTGGTACGAATGGAATTTACAATTTTCAAACAATTTTCATCACATGTACATAACATAAAACTTTTGTACATAATGCCTGTTGATGTATGATGCAATAGTAGGTAAAAAAAGTTTGGAAATTCAGCATCCTTCTTACAAAATTTGATGAAACCAACATTATAACCAGTCATGGCAGGTGATTCATCTGTTGTTATGGACACAAGTTTTTGAAGTGAAACCAAATATTTACTTGAGCTACATTACAGATATCTGTTGATTCATCACATTGTAAACTTAAGAAAATGCATTCTTGTAAATCAGTTTTTATTTGTTTTTTGACATTTTGAGACATATCTTCTCTTCTATGAGTGATAGAATTTCTGGATAATTGGACATCCTGAAAAGCTGACAAAATTTCATTTTTATTTTTGGCTTCTTGAAATAAAATCTCTGAAGCAGCAAGCATTGCTGCTTTTATTATGTTGCCATCTTCAAAGGGCTTTTTATGAATTGCAAGTATATGTGCAATCTTGAATGATGCTACTATTGCAACCTTCGTTTTATTTGCGGACTTGGTAAACATTGATTGTTGGGCAACTAATGCATTTTTCAGTTCGTTCATTTTACATTTTTTTAGATTGCTGTCTGAAGGATAATCCGTATCACATTTATTATGAAGGGTTTTAAAATGTCGTTCAACATTGCTTTTCTTCCCAACAGAAACCATTGATCAGTATATTAAACAAATACATTTATTTTTAAAGTTTAAGAAAAAATATTTTTCTTCCCACTCATCATTGAAAATGTAATTGTAGGTATGTTTTTTTATGCCTGTGTGAAACACAAAATATTTACTTTGCTCACAACTTCGAACTTTGTTCTGTGTTCACTGTCGTGTCTCATGTGTTTCATGCAAACTACAGCAAACAATTGATGGTAGTGCTATAAAGTAGCATGTCGACTGTGCAACATTCTGAGAATGGGAAATGAAACCAATGAAATTCGTGTATTTCAAATACACTTCTTTCATTGAACACTGTTATGAATCAGCAGATATGTTTTGTTCCCGTTATCGTTTGTATTGTGAAAATGTTATTTTTTAGGGTGTGAATGTGGCATCAAGGTACATAAAATATTTTATCAATTTTTCTTGAAGAGTGCAATGAGAGCTACATTAAATGGTTGTGCGATCCACATGTGACTCGCGAGCTACGGGTTGGGCATCCCTGTTCTAGAATTTTCTGACAGCATATAATGATTTATAACTTTTTTTTGATAATGTTCTTGGTGATTTAATTTTAGAACTTTTTTATCTTTTTTTTTTTTTTAAAGTGCCATAGCATCGGCCGGGACACAAACCCGCAACCCGGGCAACTGCCTGCAAGTGCAGGGCAGTCGCGCTGACCTCTTGTCCACCAATGCAAGACGTTTTATCTTTTAATTCCTGATTCATTTAAATCTGTAATATATACTTCATGGAACAATCATATCTGAATACATTACCAGAACAAATTGCAAGCAAATTCTAAAGAACTATTTTTAAATAAACTTGCAAATATCCCTTTCATATATCAATGTCAAACCATCACTGCTAATATCAGCCTTTTTGGCTATCATTGCTTGATTTATTTCCAATATACAGTTAAAAGACTGATAAAAAGAAAATATCTGCTTTTATCAGACAAAATGGATTGGCATTTATATATGAATTGGTAAATATACTTGCAAGTTTATTTAAAAATGTTTGCAATTTGTTCGAATAACAATTTCAGATATGATTGTTCCATGAAGTATTTATATTTCTAAACATTACATTTTTGATCAGCAATAAAAATCATTTATGTGTCATTAAAATTATTACTATCTATAATATGTATATTTCAACAATTGTATTTAAGCAGTGTGGAAGCTACAATTCTATTACGTATTAGTGTTATTACTTTTAGGTAGTTTTTTTCATGCTTGGAATAGAATTCTCTGTAGACTTTCTACACAGCATGAGATTTTCTGGATAGGACTCAATTGTTATGCAGAATGAATGATTTCAAAAGATACATTGCAGAATTGTGAATTATAGGAATAGTGCATGCAGAGCTTAACTCTCCATACACCACCCAGTGCAAGCCAGAGTAATTAATGGATGCAAGAAGATTTTTGCATAAAATCTCTATCTAATGCCTAGTCATCCAATATCCCCAGACTAGTTTTTAGCTTGTGGCTTTCATCAGTGAGGAACCTTGAATCTGAGAGCACTGCATCTAGATCTTAGGATCTAATGCAACCCTCCAGCAGCCACCTTTTACCTTATTAGCTAACTATAAAGCTTTGAATTCAAAATGAAAACACAATAATGTAATGTAAGTCTTGCATTAGATCCTAAGATCTAGGTGTAGAGCTTTTAGATCCAAGGCTCCTCGCTGATGAAAGCCACAAGCTAGAAACTAGTCTGGGGATATTGGGTGAGTAGGGATTTTAAACAAAAACTTCCTTGCATACATTGATTATTCCGGCTTGCACTGAGTGGCAATACTGTATGGAGAGTTTAGCCTTTGTGTAAACAACTTGTATAAGGGTGAATAATTGTGATCATCTGATGTTTAGTGGTTTAATATTGGGTTAATGACTAGTACACATTTTCTTCTTCATGGACTTCATCTCTTCCTACATAAGTTTCACTACTGCTATTAATTTTAAACTTGTGTAGCAATTTATGTAATCCAATATATTATTAGAAAAACAATATTTAAAAATAAAAATAACATCAAATTCTTAAATCAGTTTAACTCAGACAATTTGATAAATATCATTATTAATTTTATATACTAACAAAAAGATTGCTCTTATAAAAACAAATATAATACATTTATCAGATAATTTTTATATTTTTTTAATTAGCATTTGAAATTTAAATATTTTAATGTAATATGTCTAGATAATGTGTTTTTAAATTAATATTATAAAACTATTAGGATATACTTTAAATCTAACTAAAAGAAACAATTACTTCATTTTTTAGTTTTCACAATTAAAAAAAGCGTTGTTAGCCGAGAGGTCATCGCAGCCACCTTACAAGCAAGTAGTTGGTTGCAGATGGTTGTGGGTTCGCCTCCCGGCCGATGCTATGACATATGGAAAAAAAAAGAAAATAAAAATACAAATTTGTATAATTTAATAATGTATTTTATAAAAATTTACTATAGTTTACTTTATGTATTGTTATATATATATATATATATCACACCAATAATCTATAAGGTAAATTAGTTAATATTGGTAAGTTATGTTAAGGATAATAGCTTCATATTGTCTCAATATTTATACAAGTAGATTATTTCAACTAATGAATAGTAAATTCACCTAACATAGTAAATTAGTTACAAAGTGATATACATGCATGGAACAGAACAATTATTAATATACAGAAAATCTAATTTTTTTTCCATGCTTTGGGTTCTTAGTCAGTGATCATGAATATATAATGGCTTGTAATTTGATACTTCATGCTAAAACAGTTTATGACATTAGCATTTAGTGGTGTTACCATAATCTAATATTTAAATTTGTATATGAAAATTGGAGTAACTGCTGTCTTTATATTTCACTATGTCAGCTGATAATTGATTTGTTACACACAGAAAATATAATTCATAAATGGTATTTTTCAAATGAATCAGACAATTCTAAAGATTATTAAATATTTAGAAATATTTATTTAATACAATAAATTATATTATCAAAAAATGTTGAATTAGAGTTATCTTACATTCAAAATTCATTCTTTTTTGTTTTATGCATGTGATGGGGAAGTACTATTTTTGCTTGGATGTAGAATAAATAATTATGAATTGAAATTTGAATTGATATCAGCATTTTATTTTTAAGATTAACAATATCTTTAATGATCATATGTGGCTGTTCTTATTGTAACTTTTCATTCTAACGTTGCGGTAAACCAGTCAGGATAACTTTCCAATGATTAACTGTAATGGAAACTTGATAATCTTAATATATATACTCAAGTTTGATTACAGAAATGTTTTTATTCAAATTTTTGATAGACTTATTGCCATGCTTGGTTTGATGCAGTGGCAAATCCTGGAGTTCAAAATCCACAAATAAGGGTTCAATCTTCCACTTTCGATATTCAAACTTCTCACAAATTCCCAAATAATAAACCATTTGATTATTTTATATATCTATCAAATACATCATTTTATTGTTTAACAGATGTAAATTAAATTCTCAAATGGTTTGTCGAAAGCTATCTAGAATCGAGAAATAATTACGTACTGTATATACTATATACATGTTGATTATTAACATTTATAAATTCGTACATCTGATCATTTTTTATTTCCAATATAAAAATAATACTAATTATATTTAGCTTGTAGAAATGAGAGTTTTTTATTTACGTTTAATTATACTTCATAGGTGCAGATAATGGAGATAAAACGCTTCTGATTCCTATATCTGGGAAGATATTTATTCACTAATTAAAATAAATCTTTTTAAAGAATGAAGTGATTAGCTGAAATCACAGACTTGATGGAAATAAATTCTGATGACTATAATTAATTTCTGAATTAAATGTAATTATTTTTGTTAAAAATAATTGATATCTTCAGTATTATTTGACTTTAATAAAAAGAAATAAAATATATAATTAATAAAAATTAAAATATATTAATACAAGAGTAAAATAATATAAAAATGGTTTAATCATAAATTATAATCAGAATCTGGAATTTTTTTAAAAATAATTAATATTCAGAACTCTTATAAAATATATTAGTTGATTTTTCAGAAACATTTAAAATATATTATCTGTATTTATTTAAAAGACAGCTGTCATATTTTATCTGAATACATTCCATACATAAACTTATTAAAAATATTATTGGATGATAAACTTCCATTTTTAGACTTATAGTAGAAGAAAACGTAATTGTATATTATTTCATTCTAGATTCAAGAAACTTATATAGACACGTGTACATTAGAATGACTTGAACTCAGACTTCCAAGCTCCCTAAAGTTATGCACTCCCTCTTATACAACTGATACACATGACCACATGCATGTGAAAAAGCTAAATGTATGTGGCCATGTGTATCAGTTATATAAGATGGAGTGCATAGATGTAAGGAACATGAAAATCTAAGTTCAAATCCCTTTTAATTACATTAAGTTTAGAATAGACAATATACTTATATTTAAATATATGTATGCATATGTAATCAGTAAATAAGTTCAAAGGTATTTACATTATAAATTATATTTTCATCCTTCTTAACTTTTAACAGTAGTTAATATATAATTTCTAAAGCTTTGATAAAATTAGATCAAAATAACATCACTTCTGAATAAATAAAATTATTTTTTTAATCTAATATATATATATATAGTGAAAGAATACTTTACAACTTTCTTATACATACACGTGCGCGCTTAAGCGTGTATACATATGTTATCTACAAGTATATTATTTTTGTACAAATTTAATGTGATTTACCATCTTTTAGATAAATGTATTTGGTTAGTGAGTGTTATATTGGTATTAATCCAGATATAGATTTTAAACTCAATCAAAAATTCATATACTTATTATGAACTTCAAAGTTGTGAGTGGAGGTAGTTTGGCAATGATAAATGAAAATAATAGAGAGATATATGAGAGATAGTGACCTGGGCCAACTGATGAGTGCTGGTTCAGCACGAAATGCATCTTGGGGGGCAGTTGTCTTTTATTATATCTTTATTTATATGAATTTGAAAAGAATGGGGAAGTGTGGAGGTCTTTATTATATCTATAAATAATATTATTATAAACTTCCACTCACTCATGGGACTAACTTTCTTTATTCAACATGCATACTATTAAATGTATATACACTTGAAAAATTTCTATTAAATTTTACTCTTTTTTAAGAAAATTAATAAAGACATCAGACAAAGGCATATATACAAGTGAATCTAATTACAAACAATGGGAAAAAATAAACTTGAAGCCATCGTTGTTCATTACTCGTAGGCTCAGGCCCTTGATTGAGTCACGATACATATATCAAACATAACAGAATAAGCTAATTGATATTTGCACATTTGACTTAAAAAATCAAAGGCAAAAATAATAATATTTGAAAATATGAAAAGAATGATTTCTTTTTTTTTTTTTCAAAAGAAAAAACAAACAAATCAGAAATTAATATATTTTTGTGAATTAAGCAATGATTATAAAATAAATAATAAATTTGAAAGCATGGAAATAACAATATGATTTATTTAGAAAGCAAACATTTAGAAAGACATTTAATTAATGACAACAGTAAATGTCATTTTGTCAGCAATAAAACTATATGAAATTTAAATCCAAAAAGAAATCTCTCTATATACAATAATTAATTGTAATAAATGCAAATGCGTAAAATATTCTAAAGCTACAAAACAGTAAAAATTGTATTTGACAAAAATATTTATTTAATAAAATCATAGACAGCCTGGATTTCACTAATTTATGACAGCAAAAACAATTTCCTAATAAATTAAATTAATAAATTAAGAAAACAGGCAAAACTATTTATGTTAGTCAAACGCACACACGAAGCAGCCTTGACGTAATTATCGTTCTACCATGCTACAAAAGAAGAGAAACTCTAAGAAAGAATTTATACCTATTTTGTAGTGTGCACCAAAAAATTTATCAGCTAAATTATTTAGTCAGAAGTAGTACTATTATTGTGATTTGAATGATAGAATATGTGGCAATCTTCCATTGAAATTTTAGAGATTGTCCTTTTTTTGGTCATAGATTGCATTTATTTTTGTCCTAGATATATCCACAGTGACATCATAAAGCTTATATAAAAAGATTTAAATAATTTGGTTAATTAGTATAATATATGTCAAAAAGTTTGCATGGTCATAACCTCAGTCCAAGCAAAAGATCATATAATGGGAACATAATCACATTCAGATTCTAGCAATTTTTCAATTATTGTCTAATATGAAAATATATTATTTTCATGTTTGTTTGTTTTTTAAAATATTATTTTTATATTTTCAAACATATTACATTTTTTCACATGTTTTTAAATTGTTTGTGGGGAAAATGCAAGTTATTGATTAGTTTATTCTGATATAATTTAAGTTCATGTTTGGTGGAACCAATAATGTGTAGAACATATATGCAATCTTATACAAAAGACACAACCAATAATGTAATAAATACTTAACATTTAAACACATATTAAAACTATTTATTTTCAAACATTATCAATCCACTGCAGGATAGTTTCTCCAAGTTTAATGTAGTTTCACCAATCCCTAGCCTTTTTTCTCCATAACAAATCTGCAACTTCATTATTTCATCCATCCATCTCACATGTGATTTCATTCTAGGGCTTTTGCAATCTCTTGGGATCTTAAGATGTCAACTGTTCACCTATTATCATTTCTTCTACCAATGGCCAAATTTATTTCAGTTTTTTAATTCTTTCAATGATGTCACCAATACCTGCTTGTTCCCTCATCCATGTATTTTATTTTGATCTCTTTTTGTTACTCCTAACATATATCTCTCTATATGTTGTTAGTTGTCTAAAATCTCTCAATTGCTTTCCTGTTAAATGTCAAGTTATTCATAAGTAAGAACTGGTAAGACATAGCTTTTAAAAAACTTTCTTTTCTAACACATAGGCATAATTTCATTTTTAATATTTAAATTATTTCTACCAAAAGCACTTCATTCAAGTTTAATTCTGTGATTAATTTCATCCATTATGTGTCTGATTAAGGTATTTGTAGTTGATAACTTTCTTTAATTTACAATTATTAATTTTTATTTTTCTTCTGAAAAGCTATTGAACATTACTTTAGCCTTTTTAGCATTTATCTTTAGTTTTACTTTCTTACTTACATGTGATAACTCTTGGAACATCTTCTGAAGCAGTGAAACATTATTTGCAAAAATGGCTACATCATCTGCAAAATCTAAATGACTTAAATAATTTCCATATACCTTTACTCATTTAGCTTCCCACCTTCAACAATAAAATAGTTTTTGTAAAACTGCTGTAAAAAATGTTGTAGATATGGAATCAAAATATTATACAACCTTCTCAATTTCATCTTCTTGGTATCACCATGTAACCTAATCATATTTGTCACATTTTGATAAATCTTCAGAATATGATAATACATTGGCTTTGAATAATCACTATAGAAATGTCTTTAGAATTAAATGTCTTTTAATAATTTACAAATACAAAGCATAATGGCAACTCCTATTCATTGGTCCTTTCTACATCATCTCTCAATATTTGGATAAATCCGGTGTTTTTTTTTTTGGTTGATCAAGTTTCTAGTTTGATATAGTTAAATTGTAATTATCTTGCTAAAGATTTTCTAGAGAAAAGTATGATACTTTGTAAGTTTTTAATATAATCTTTATCGCCTTTCTAAAGATCAATATTACTTTTGCATTCTCCCAATCATCTTTAGCATTTAAAACATTTGATATATCACTTTGATAACTTTTTTTTTTCTTGCCACTTTATTTAAGATATTGATTATAATTTCAGCATTTACTGGCACTTTTTCTTTCTACATTTAAAATCATGCACAATTCAGAAGATATAATAAGGTCATATTTTGTTTTCTCGTTTTTTATTACAATATAATTCTTTATACAATGATCCACATCTCTCTTTTTAGTAATAGTTCCATCTTTTCTTCTTATTGCAGAAATATTTTTTTTACCAATGTCAAGATGTTGTTTTATATCTTTGATCATTTTTTCTTTTCTAACGACTTTTCTTGCCAATTAACAATTATGTATAATTATTAATTCTTTTTTCATAAACATTTTACAAAACTCTAAATAATTAATCTATTCATTTAGTATACTGCTAGTAAATAGAGGGATTTGAAGGTAATATTTTCAGTCTATATTTATCTTCCACTCCATCTCAAACAACTAATACACATGACACACATATGAAAAGGATAAATTATTCCCAATATAAATATTTTGTGCAGAGCAGTTCTCATCAGTTGGGCCAGATCATAATCTCCCACACATACATAAAATCAGTGCTCAGCTTATATTAAAGTAGAAATTCCTTAAACTTTAATAGACATGCTTCAAGTTCTGCATGAAATACATATATTGGGGATCATTTATCTTTTTCATATGTGTGTAGACATATGTATCAGTTGTTGAGATGGAATGGATGATGAATATACAACTGAAAATCCTAAGTTCAAATCCCTCTATTTACTGTAGTAAAACTCTAGTTATTTAATTCTTAAGGGATCATTTTTAAATATTTTCATGTTCCTTTTTTTCATACATTATCTTATCTGAGGAGAAAATGTATTGATAAATTGCTGCATTTTTACACCAGCTATCTTTCTTACAATTTTTAATAATGTATGTTATCTTTGTATTGATTTTATTCAAGTTTGAAAATCTGCTAATATTTTAAATGATTTGCAAGTTCTAATTTTAATTTATTAGTGTTTCTGAAAATTAGGAATATCAACTGTTAATATTGAATTTCTTATAATTTTTATCTCACTAGTTTTGCATAAATACATATTTTATACCTCACTATTCACTCATCACTTCCAGCATTGAATCTAAAGACATTATAATCTTCAAATACATATTTTCTGTTAGTTACAATATAATTCAATTTTAAATAGTGCTATGTTTTTATACTATAATAGTGATATTAGCGATTAAGCCAATGCATATGCGCTTTAAAGATTTTTAAATTATAAATGAATACATAGCGTTATATAAAATAATATCTCATTATATATGTTTAATTTCAACTAAAGAATGATGTATCATAAATTGTAAAGATTTTGCAAGCATCATTCGTTCAAGCATAATAAATGTAATTTAAAGTGATTGCTTAACATCTTCACGCTCTCATTTCCATATGCTTAAGATTTGCCCATACATAAATGTTTGGGTCAAAAGAATGGGTGGATTCATTCCATCTTTTCAAAAAGACTATATCTTGTGCTGGAAAAGTGAGAGTATTCATTTATAATTTAAAAATCTTTTTAATCGCTAATATCACTATTATAATTCAATTTTGTTGTTCCTTAATTTGGATGCTTCCATGTCCATTTCCATTTAGCATTTTATTCAAAGAATGAATTCATAATATATGATTTTTCTTTTGTATCCTCTTTCATTTCCATCTCCATAGCTGAATTTATTCATAACAGTTTTATCTTTTAATATTTACCAATTCTAGTATTAATGTCTCCTATAATAATTTTAAAATGATCTCATCAATTTTGTACATTCATACAAAAATTATCTACTCTTTCATTATAATGAGAATTAATCAGAGCATAAACTTGGATTATTTGCATTCAATATCTTTCATTAAGTTATTTTTCCAATGAAAGAGTCTAATCTGTCAAGAATCTGCAGCTCTTTTTTTTTTTCATTTGTGGTATTTACAAAATCTTTCAATCGCATCTTTCAAATGTATAATTTTTATATAATTTAAATAAATTTGTATTTAAAATTGCTAATGTTATCTGTGGAATAATGGTGACTCTTTGTTTCTATCAGTTAAAATGTTACAATAAGGTATAAAATAATTTTGAAATTAAGTGTGTATGAAAGAATTTCATTAGTTTGATGATGTAGTTCTAAGTTTAAAATACTTCATCAAATTAATTTGAGTATGGAAAGCAATAGCAAAATATTATTCATGATAATCAAGTATTATCATTTGATTATTGTACTTGGGTCTAGTTACTTCCTTTTTATGCAGTCATCTTAATATAAATACAATTAATAAACCTACCAAAGCAAGGCATATAATAAATTGCCTGTAGTAAAACACTTTAACCCAGAGCAATCTTGCGATAAAAGCTAACTACCTTTAGAAACTAAAAAATACGTTATACAAATAATTAAAGTAAATCAAATGACTGAATTACTTAAATATGAGTAATTCCTGAAATCAAATCTTTTTATCTTCAAAATTAAAACAAAAAAAATTAAATAAACAATTCAAAACAATCCAAATAATTTACATGCATCAGATTTTCTATAAAAGGGGCTCTCTGCCCATTAATTCACATAATCTTCAAAAACTACAATTAAAATAATATCAATGCTTTAATTTAGATTAGAAACTCTAACAATAAGCACTTCTAAGTTTGAACCTGGATGTTTTTAAAACAATATTTTTATTAAATAAATTTAAACTTAAAGAATTTACTATTTAAATACAAATATATTGTCTATACTGAACTTGATGTAATTAGAAGGGATTTGAACTCAGATTTTCAAGTTCCCTTTGGATGTCCTGTTGTATAAGTTAGAGTTGATAGCTGTAGGGAGCTTGAAAGTCTGAGTTCAAATCCCTTCTAATTACATAAATAATTTACATTTTTAAAATGGTTGACTTGAATATCAGTAATATTTATATAATATTTTTGCTAATTGTATTCACAAACTCACATATACCTTACTACTTAATATGATCTTAGTTGATTTGAAAGTAAATATATAAGCAGGATTTTTTATCTAGTTTTAATGAATATTAAAGTCATTACTGATTATCATACAAAACATACTATGTCATCTCTGTAACATATATTATGTATCATGTTTTTTTACAATGTACTTGTTAATAGCATAGCTTGCAATACATCAAATGAGATTCAAAAACAAGCACTAATTTATATTTTATACATCATAGAGCCTTTATAATTTTTTTAATAATATTTTAATTAATAACTAATGTCTATCTAATAGGCATATTACACTTGCATTTTCATGAATAATCTTGAAAATTTTAGATTGAAAATGTACATGAAACTTCCATAGTTTATTTAACGAAATAAAAGAATATTTTTTTATTTTCTTATTGGCAAGCTCCCCCTTTCTTTTTAAGTAGAATTAACACTCATTATCAGTATCAGTTTGAGCAATTTCTTCTATTCAATCTTCGCCTCGACTCTTTATTCTGCATATCATTCATAATTCAATGATCACTGTTTAATTTTAGAGTAAATCTTAAAAATGAAACAGATTTAAAGATCGTAAACAAAACTTACTCATTAAAAAAAAAACCTTATTGACAAGTTGAAAATGTCAGTTTTTTTTTTATGTATCCTGAACCTACATTTATGACAATATTGAGTACAGATCTTTTTAAAAAAATGTTCGCTCAGTGCTGAGAAATAATTTATTAAAAAAAACAATTTCGAGAAAATCTTCATTTTGAAAGAAAATAATAATTAAATATTAAGATGTTGATTCAGATAATATACAAAAAATAATTTACTAACAACCTCATGTAAACAACGCATAATGAAGACAACCTTTACAAAAGTTATTAACAAAAAAAAAGTTAATTGTTTTTAATTATGTAAAAATAACAGTTATCTTTCAATTTAGAATTTAAATTGGGAAAGTCACGTGCTCTTAAGTATTATATTTTTATTTTTTAATTGGTCTACATGGTTTAATGCAATCGTAGATGGTTGAGTCAAGAGTTAAAAATCTATGGATTACAACTCAACTCTGTTACTATTGTATAAATATCATGTGACCTCCTGAGGAACAACTCATTCAATTATTTTAACTTTTAACTATCTTTCAATAAAGATGGTAAAATTTAACATGCAACTAAGGTTATTATATACATGCGTAGGTGTATTTATATATACAAAGAATAAGAAAAAGAGAGATTACTTGCCTCATAATAAAGTAGTAGAAAATCTTTCTGCTATATATTTGATAAAGATTTAAATCCAAAATGAGCAAAACATTTTTTTTTCTGATTCTAATCAGGTTTATAGTTAAGATTTTACTTCATTAACGCTTAAATAAATTAATATATATATGTGCTCTGCGCACAGTTAATGAAGCTATTAATAAATTGTCAAAATTTTTACTGCCAAGCGCTTTCGGGACAGTCTACAGTCCCATATTCATGGCGAGTTATTCTGCTAATAACTGTAAAACTATGCAAATTTATATGCAGATGTTACGTGGACCATTTACGAGATAGGGAATAGCACGCCTCTCTTCTGCCGCAATGAAGTAAGCTTCCCTAGTTTATCTTTCAGTTAGATGGTTTATAGGTTACTCTGTTGTCTTCATAATATTGATTAGTAAATAAACAGTTATTTATAGTTAAAGAAAAAAACAAGTTGGAAAACTCCTCAAACCTCTAGGTCAATAACCATTGAAGAGACTTTTGATCTTCAACCGATATTTAAAGTCTGTTTCAACTTTATACATGTATTAAATACTGCCTAATGCTATACTGTACTAATAATAATAAAATTGTAAATCATGAAACATTAAATACTAGCAAAATAATAAATTTATATTAAAGTACTAAAATTCTCTCATTATCATGAAAGAAAAATTCTCTCATTATCATGAGAGAATTTTAGTGTAAATTTATTTTTCAAATATTTGAAGTTATATGATTTTCTATTATATATATATATATATGTGTGTGTGTGTGTGTGTGTAAATTAATTAAAGAAGTTAAATCCACGGTCAAAGTGTATTGATGTACAGCAACCAATAAGATTGTTTCTGCAGATGGAATAAAAACAATAGAAAACCTTAAAACCGGCAAAACTCTCCACACAGTAATGCCACTCAGTGCAAGCCATAGTAATCAATGGATGCAAGAAAATTTGTGCATAAAATCCCTATATAATGTCTATTCATTCAACATCCCCAGATTAGTGTCTAGCTTATGGCTTTCATCAGAGAGGAGTCTTGGATCTAATAGCACTGCACCCAGATCTTAGGATCTAATGCAATGCTCCAGCAAACACCTTTCACCTCTTTAGTTAACTACAAAATCTTGAGTCTAAAATTGAAAACACAATAATATTCTCAATCCAAACTCATTACCTTATATAGTCATATAGGTTCAAGCTCAGTTCAGAACTCATAACATTTTGGTGTCTTTCATTTTTTAATAACCATAACTACCACCATCATATATTAGGCAGGATTAGTATTAAACCACTAAACATCACATGATCACCATTTCTTATGCTTTCTCAAGCTGTTAAAGTAGGCAAAAGTCTCCATACAGTAGTGCTCTCAGTGCAAGCCAGAGTAATGGATGGATGCAAGAAGATTTGTGCACAAAATTTAGTTTTTACTCATCCAATAACCCCAGACTAGTTTTATAGTTCAGACCTATATGACTATGTAAGATAATGAGTTTGGATTAAAAATATGTGTTTTCAATTTTAGACTCATGGTTTTGTAGTTAACTAAAGGGGTAAAAGGGGACTGCTGGAGAGTTGCATTAAATCCAGTGATCTAGGTGCAGTATTCTCAGATCCAAGGCTCCTCATTGATGAAAGCCTCAAGATAGAAACTAGTCTGGGGATATTGTATGAGTAGAGACTAAATAGTGATTTTGTGAACAAACCTTCTTGCATCCATTGACTACTCTGGCTTGCACTGAATGGCACTACTGTATAGAGAGTTTTGCCTGTTTTAACAGCTTGAGGAAGCATAAGAAATGATGATCATGTGATGTTTAGTGGTTTAATAGAAAACCTATCCAAGCTACTACTAATCAACAGAAGGCCTCTTTTGTTCAATTATATTATTATGTATGAGTTAGTAACTGGACATTACAGCTATAAGAGTTAAGATACAATGTAAGCAACATTGCTTACATAATGATGTTATTGGCAGATCAAAAGAGGCCTCCTTTAGACTAGTAGTAACTTGGACAGGTTTGCTATTATTTTCATTCAGCCTGTAGAACTGGTCTTATTGGTTTCTCAATATCAATATATCTTGGCTGTGGATTTAACTTGTTATATATAGATCCTATTTACTATATTAACTATTACATATATATTTAAATTAAATATAATATATGCAAATAAATAGATATATATCTACACAATAAAATAAAAAATAGCCCCTAAATAATGCAATGAAATTCTTTATGTTGTATAAGCATGAAACAGGAAACCCATACAGGATAAAATTTCTAGAGTCATAGAATCCATTAGGTAACAAATTGTACCAAGTATATTTTAAGGCATTCTAAAGTATAAAAAAAAAAAAACTACCATAATTTAAAAATGAATATAATAGATATATTGACACATATACATTAAAATCCTGAATTTAAAACTTATTTTATTATGTTATTATGATTTATATTTAATTGAATGCCGAAAAAAAATTTTTTTCATATAATTTTAAAGTTAAAATTTGTATTAATGCATTTTCTTAAACTCAGACTTTTAAATTTCTTTACCTGTTATCTATTCAATTTCATTGTATATCAGTAATCACCATTATTCAATAGAGGATATTAAAATTTGTACGTGTATAATTGAGGTTCTCCGTAGTAATTTATTAAAAATGTATGTAGATATAATATTAAAACAGGCAAACCTTTCCATACAGTAGTGCCATGTGATGTTTAATGGTTTAGATATAAAGTTGTAGTATTTCTAAATTGATGCACAACAATTCTTTTTATTATATAATATCATATTGTTAATTTGTTGTGCTAATAATTAATTACATATTGCTTATTAATTTATCATCTAAATAATTCTTTGTTCTCTGTTTTGCATTCTAATTTTCTTTGTAACATAGGTGATATTTTGGTAATTGACATCATCATGCTCCAAAAACTATCTTAAGTACTTTAAGCTGTGAACTAGAAGAGATTACAAAATAAAAATCAAATCACTTGTAAAATCAGACCATCTGAAATACAAAGTCAAGCATTGGTGGTCGAGTGGTCAGCACAGCTACCTTACAAGCAGTTGTCCCGGGTTTGCTTCCTAGCCGTTGCTTTGACACATGAGAAAAAAAAATGGTAGTTCCCTCAGGGAAGTCTATTTTCAACACACAAATTATAAATAAGCTGGTTGTCACTATATAACCCTTTGTTTAACCATTACATTACATACACAAATACTTAACAAGATTAGATAGTAGTGAAATAAAAATATTTAGCTAGCTAGCCTTCTTATGAATTATCATGTAGAATTTTACTGCATCATTTGAGGCTATCTGTTTTAAACAATTCTGAATATACTTGCTATGAAAAAAAAATCAAATCATTTAGACCAAATTTGAATTTCTGATCATGGGCATTAAAAGTGGATATGTTGACAGCTATGCCATGATTCTCTTATAGTTATATGATAACTAAATCAAATATTTCAGAAAACAATATCCCTAAAAATCAGTTCCATTTACAATAAAATAGATCATAAAAGAATAAATTGGAATATTACAGAGGGAAAATAATGTACGTGAATCAGTCATAGAATCTATTTGCAATTATTGATAAAGATGAAATATGCAATGGTATTTGTGCAAGACATATTTTTAAATTACAATAGGAAATAATATTAATATGTATAAAGTATAATAATATTATATATAAAGCTAGAGAGATAGTTAAGAAAATATCCACAATTCTGATTGTAAAATTGTAACTGTTATTTGTTCTAGTGTAAGATATATTCATAATAATAAATGAGAAGTGATTTAGAAAATATCTTCATTAGAAATGCTTACACACACATATATATATAAATTCATAGTATTATTTTCAAGAGCCTCTGCATAATAAAAAATATAATAGCTAAATAGCTGACATTTCAGTACAATAACAAATACTTTCCTCAGAGCTTCTTCTTTCTCAAATGATAAAAATGTGTCGGGTGAGATATAAAATCGTTATTTTTTCCCTTTGTTATTTTTTCCTTATTTTCAAATTCTATTGGTTGAAAAGTTTTAAAAAATATTTTATGCTCCATTAGCTTTTTTCTAATTTTGTTAATTTTCTTTAATTCACCCTTTTCATTTACACACTTAGGCCTTTTAAAAATCTCTATAGCTTCCCTTAGCAGTCTCTGATCATATTGTTCAATTTTTGCCAGAATATGTGTTTAATAAAATTGATATTATGGTTAGCTAATTTAATGTGTGAATAAATAACTGATTAATTAGATTTCTCTATAACTTCCAAAATGTGTTCTTCATTTTTTATGTTTATTCTACAATTGGTCTGTCCAATGTATGAATATAAACAAACTCCACATAGAAGTTCATATATACCATGACTTTCCAATGGAATTTTATCTTTAGGTCATAGAAATACTTCATTAATTTTTTTAAATGTAGCTTAAGTTGTGTGGATATTATATGGCAGAACAGTCTTAATTTTTAAAGTATCAAAAACTTTTTTTTATTATATAAAAAAGCCCTATTAATAATCCTGTGATCAAAACCATTATAAAGAAGCATTTTTTTAATAGCATAGACATCTTGGTCTTGATCAAGGATTATTAATGGGGCTTTTGTATATAGTAAAGTTTTTGATACTTCAAAAATTAAGACTGTTCTGCCATATATAAAGGGAATAACTGATAAAATCAGTACTATTTTAAAGAAAAATAATATCCATCCAATTTATACTATATTTAAAAAAATTAATAAAGTATTTCCATGTCCTAAAGACAAAATTCCTTTGGAGTCTCATAATGTATATGAAATTCTATGTGAAGTTTGTTTACATTCATACATTGGACAAAACAATTATAGAATAAACACAAAAAAGGAAGAATAAACCTTGGCACTTAAAAAAAAATCTAATTCATCAGCCATTTTTTCACACATTAAATTAACTAACCGTGAGATCAATTTTAATAAAACACGTATTCTGGCAAAAATATAACCAGAGATTTCTAAGGGAGACTGTAGAGATTTATAAAAAGCCTAAGAGCATAAATGAAAAGGGTGAATTAAAGAAAATTAACAATATTTGGAAAAAGTTAATGGAGCACAAAATATTTTTTAAAACTTTTCAACCAATAGAATTTGAGAATGAGGAAAAAATAACAAAGAAAAAAATTACGATTTCAAATCTCACCACAACATTCTTATGATTTGAGAAAGAAAAGGCTCTGAGGAAAATACTTGTTATTGTATTGAAACATCAGCTATTTAGCTATCATATTTTTATTACATAGAAGCTCCCAGAAATAATACTAAAAATTTCATTATTTATCAGTGAGAATATTAAAATTAATATATAGATAGATAAGTAAGTAGGTAGGTGGGTGGGTGGCTGGGTGGGCAAGCAGGTAAGGAGTGAGGTAGATATAGGTAGGTAGGTAAATGGGTAGATGAGTAGGGGTGGGTAGGTAGGTAGGTAGATAAGTAGTGTAATGGGATAGGCATATGTAATAGATTAGAAATGTGCAAGAGAACAAAATAGCCCAATCATTGGACACTATATGTAATGGGATGAACTATTCTTGAGAAAATGTATTTAACTATGGTCACCTATTAGATCTTCAAGATGGGGCATTAAACATGATAAGGCAAATCAGTTATCTGATGATTTAGCTAAGTTTTATGAAGTGGTGATTGAGTGGGATGGAATTCATAATTACATAATTTCCATTACTTCACTTCTTCTTGGATCCTCATTATGCCACAGAGTTCAAACTCAGGGAGTATGTACATGTATTCTATTTCAAGGAATGATTATTTCATGACTGGCATGTGCATTGGATATGGGTATTATGTGATTAATTGGAAAATAGACAAATAAAATGAAAACTAATCAATTTAATTTAATGTTTAACAAATTAATTTTGATGGTGGTTTTCATTCATGATTGTTCTATAACAAAAATAATGTGTTTTGATTAATTATTGATAATTATATAGGAATGATCATCTTTCATTTGTATTCATTAACTATTTACTAACCCATATCTTTGATCCTTATGAAGGATGGTCATTCACTATTCTAATTTAATAATTTCAAATTTCCATCATAAACAATTTTAAAACTCTATTTTAACAATTAACTCTATGCTAAGTAAAATTCCATGAAATCATTTGGTCATCAATTTCCACTCTCTGTCTATACTTTGTAATCTGTTGAGAGTTGCTTTTAGATTCTGAGCCCCCTCCTATTCTGGTGTCATATAGATCTATGATAGAACAGACCAATTATTCAAGGGTTTAGTCATATATTCCGAATAACAAATAATTAATAATTAAATTAATTGAACAAAAAATGTATAACATTAAATATTGTAATTGTCAAAGTGTGAGTGCTTAATGTTATATAAGAACAAAGTCTCATCTTTCAAGTTCAGTAGATTACTTGGTCTATTACCAAGCAAACTCGGGAATCTGCACTTATTTATTATTAAATGAAAAATTAATATTATAATTGATGATTCCCCTTCCCTATTGACTAATTGATGATTGGATGGATTGACTCTCTGTTTTAAAAGAAAGAAATCAATTTAACAAGCAAACAAATAAAATATAAAAAAATTATAAAACATAACATGAAATATTAATCTAGTGTAATCTGGCCAGTTCAAAATATTGTGGTTCATATTGGAGAATGTCTGAGTATCTTTTCCTTTAGGACAGTTTCTTTTCATTAACTGGATAGTAATTATCTGATGGTATTCGAATTGCCATTTTGATCTTTGTGGTGGTGATTCCTTTTATAAACTATTTTCACTGTGCTGAGATAATTTCTTTACTTGGATGTAGCACATTGTAGATCTTTTTGTTAGCATAGTTGTCATGGATATTAATTTTAAATTGATAGTCATATCAGAAATTCATGGTTTTATAATGAGCAGCTCCATCCCCATGTTTTCTCATTTTCTAGCCATGCATGATTTATTCTTTCCTAACTTATAACTTGGATTAAAATATAAGCTTTATGAAATCAAGGTGAGTTCTTTAATCAACTTTCTCAAATTGCAGTTATAGTGGCTTATGAATTTTAATATTGAGGATAGTTAAGATGACAAATAGATTAATTTTAGGAATTTAAAAAATAAATTTTCTTGATATTGTAATTTATTTGCCTTTTTAAAAAAAAAAAGAAACCAAGTTGTTCTATCTTGTCTTATGTTTGATTATTGATGCATGAGTTTCAAGTTTGCGCTTCTATTTTCATTGTTGACACCATTTTGATCTTTATAGAATTTTGTGCTGGATTAATATCAAAAAAAAATTAACATTAAGGATCTCTTTCTTTTGTTTTTCGATTTTTACTTGCTTGTGTTTAAGGGTTTGGTACACATATATGTCAATATTGTCAAGGATATAATTTTAACTGACAATTTTACACAAAATTATTAATAATATGCTTTTGAGGATTGTCGATAGTAATGGTTGTGAGATCAGTTTAAAAGTGCCCTTACATAGGTAGATAGGCAGGCAAGTAGGAAGATAGATAGGTTGGGAGGGAGGTTGTTAGGAAAGTAGGTAGCTAGATAGATGGATGGAGAGTCTGACACAGACAGATAGATAAATAGATATTATAAATAGTCTGATAAACAGGACAGACAGGTGGGTATGTAGGGAGGGAGGGAGGTAATAATTGGATGGATGGGTGTATGAGTGAATAGATAGACATAGATAGGCAAATAAATGATCAAGCAATGAAAAAATAAGTAGGCAAATAAGTAGACGGTTAGATAGATAATACTTTTTTAAACTCCAGAATTGCAATTTATGTATGAATAACATGAGTGGATATTAAGTGGTGATTCAATCCAGACTTCTGTGATAAGTTTCTAATTAAATTAGGTTATCTAATTTAGATATTGGCTCTTATCTTGCTTAGCTAACCAATATATTACAACAAAATTACAAGCATGTTGAGGCGCTAGAAAGAGAAGCTATAATAAATACTTATATGAATCAATAAAATAATTGACAACTGAGTGCTTTTGAGGCATTCTGCCTCATATTCATAGCCATAAAAAAACAAATAATGCAGAGTAAAATGTAAATGGCAATATGTAAATTATATTTAAATTATTTAATTAGCCCAAAGTTTGGAAATATCAAAGCAAGTGTCACATCTGTTAATGCAGTTATTATTGTTAGTAATACACCACATATAAGCCCAATTATATAATGTATGTATTTTTTAGGTATTGAAATTATTAATAATCATCATTGTAGTAATTCTTAGAAATACAAATCAGGAGGTAGATTCACTAATGGCTTTGTTAAGTTCTTCAATTCTGCCTCTGTAATTATAACAATATAGGTCAGAGGCTATTAAATTTTATTTGTGAATCAGATGGATGAAATGACCTGAAATTGTCCTGATTTTATTAATGAGTCTCCAGTTGCATTTAGAAAGGTCAGATGTAGAGGGCTTTAATGTTGGATTTGAAAAAAGAAATTTATTTGGAAATTTACAAAAAGTTCATTTTTATGCTATAATTCTTCAGCTGCTTGAAAGAATTCCAAGGTAAACATCCAGATAAGGGATCTTAATTTGGGGCAAGGTTTAAGTGATGAAATTATACTTTGATTCATTAATAAGTCTAATCTATTATTTAACTTTTTATATATATTCTGTACTCAACATCTGATTTCTGATAAAGGAAAATATGAAAAGATAGGAAGCCACTGCAAAGGAATAGTAATAATATTTCTCATAGTAATATGTAATTATTCAGAAATTCAGTGTGAATTTTTTTTCTTGGAAATGGGAACAATAGAATATGTTAGTATTAGGGAAGCTGTCCCTAAAGCTAATACCAAGTAATGTCAGCCAGATTTCTAAAAAGTTATTTTTAGGAAATATTTTAGATTTTATAGGATGAAAAAAATAACTTAGGACTATTGTCAAAGTTACTTCTAAATAATATGGGTTAAGATTATATTTCAGTGTATTTTTCAGAAGGATATATTCTGATTTAAATGTGTTTCCATGTTATTTAGATGAATAATTGAGATGTTCACTCCTTATCAAATTAGGAATAAGATTGAAATCTTTAAAAAATATTTTCAAACTTAAGAGATTTTTTACTCTCTGGATAGTATTTTTTTGTGTGAAGTAATAGCAATCTGCAACATAATTTTTTTAAATTCTGTTTCTGTAATATCACTGATGAATATATTAAACAAAATAGGTGAGAGAACTTAATTATATGAAAATCATTTTGAATAAATGATATAAAATGGCTAACTTACCAGCATATAACAATAATCTAGTCCACATATTTAATGAACTGTCTAAAAAACCCTTTTGAATCAATTATTATTTAAGCAGAAAATTTATTATGTTCCTTTATAAGTATAAACTCCTACCATTATCTTTGTTTACTCTGTTAATTCTATTAAATTACAAATCTGGAGCTAACATGTTTTGGACAGTACTATCTTATTGTGCCTAAATTTTGAAAGTATTCAATTGAATCTATCTTTTGTCTCAAACTACAAATTTACAGAAATGGTGTGTTCTATATTAAACAAGAGATACAATGTGTGGAACAAAAAACTCATCAGGTAAATATTTGATATAGTAAGACACTATTGCTTTAACAGAAAAAATATGCTCATTTTTAAGAGGCATGAAATCATTAAAATATGCAGCTTCAGTGTATATCATATTTATAATCCATCTATCATCATCAGGGTAATTTCATTATTATTTTTTCCAAAGCCATATTCAACTTGAGCATCTTAAAAGATATATTATTTATAACTTGTGTAACATGTCTGTATAATTAATTCAGCTTCTCAAGGGATCTTTGGCATTAATTTTATTAAAAGCTGTGGTTTTATTATTTAAATCTCATTCTAATGTTATTACAGGTATATTGTAGGATGCATTTTGGTTACTATATAGTTAGCTTTCTGACATAATTTTGCTCTTATTTTTTTAATATTATTTTGCCTTTTTTAAAATGGGACTGTATTTATGATCATATACAACGTTAACATTTCTAACTAAATTATTGTACATATCAGTATCTATCCAGAATCAAATGATTCAGGGAGAGAGTAGAATGAGATTGGATATTTATAACATTTTTGTGTAGGATAAGGCTTTAGAAATATTTAATCATGTCTAATGATTCAAGGGTATATTTACATGTTTGTTTTTTTCAATCTCCACATTGCAGTCATTCTGTTTGTATGTATTCTTTATACCTATAGGCTTTGCTTCCATCTTTTATCCTTATTACTGATAACTATTGAGTTTCACTTCTTTTATCTTTTCATTTGCTTAATAATTTTTAAAAAATGATGCATAATTCATCAAATAAGAAGATTAACACAATAATAGTTCATATATAAAATCAAAATAGTAGATTTAATAAGCTGTTATGAAGAAATTAATAATTTTGTACCTTTTTAAATAAAGTAAAATCATGTTTAAAATATCCAATAAGCAACTTAATAACTTATTCTGCATCTTCTTTCAAAAATGTGATAACTTATAATATCCAGTTAAGTTGCACGATTATGAAGGGATAACTTCAAGCACTTTCATATATAAACATCACATAACTACCTCCTCTTATGCGTGTGTATAACTGTTGTTAAAACAGGCAAAACTCACTATATATATTGCCACATACAGAAAGCTAGAGTAATCAATGGATGCCAGAAGGCTTGTGCATAAAATCCCCATCTAGTGCCTACTCATCCAATATCCATTGATTACTGTAGTTTGCTGTGTGTGGCAAAATATATAGTGAGTTTTGCACTTCCATATATCTAAACATCTATTAATATGAGATCATCAACTTTTGAATGGTGTCTCAAAATTCATTTTCTTCAATAATATTTATTTATAGAGTATTCATAAATATGTCTTTCTTATATTAACTTCCTAAATTCTTTAATTGTAAATAGCCTAGAACAATTACTAAATGTTGTTTCTAGACATTCTGCTAAATGTTTTTGAGTAACTACATTAACATGGAAGCCAAATAATGCCGAATAATACTATTTTTACATTGAATGGTAATAATGATATGCCTATGATGCTGTAGACTTTGAAAATTATTCCAACAGGCTTGAGTTCATAACCAACTCATTCAATCTTCCAACATTGATTAGTACATATATGTACTTCTTCTTATCTAGACAGCAAATTGCCTAAACTTTTACCATCTGGAAATTGGGATACATGTTTAGCAATGTATTCTTTACTATTAAAAAAGCTGGAGAAGCCTTTCTTGGCAATTATACCATAACTTCCAGAAATCCAAATAATAAGACTTAAAACAATTTTTATATTAGGTATAACAAACTATATGTCAGACTGTGTTATCCATGTTTTGATAGCCAAATGTCTTCCTTAACTCAAACAATAACATAGAAAACAATTTTTACACTGAATGAATAAAAATTATATTTCAGACAATACCACTCACACTTTTATGTGCTTTATCACCAAATGTCTTTCTTGGCTTTTAAAGTTGATATTGTAATTATAAACTTGAAAAGAATTGCAATCTAAAATGGAAACTATAATGTTAAAATAAAGTTTAAAATTGAAAGTAAATTTATAAAACACATGGTAAAAATATTTACTGTATTTTTTGCTTAATACATTTTACAGACTATATAAGTTGTTTACAAGAACTAATGCTATGTCTCTTGATAAATCACATTACTACTCATGATTCCACCAATTGTATGCAATGATAGATTTGATCTCCTTAGACATAGCTACTATACTGGAACTGCAAGAATTACAAGATTTGATTTTTAGAAATAGATCTTAATTTAGATATACATTCACTTTATCATTAGACTTCTTGGCAAAAATTTTTGGCTGGATACATTTTCATAATGCACACGATTTTGTATTGAATGATAATGAATCCATCTACCACTCCTATGATCTGAGTAAAGAAAAACTTCAACATTCATCATTTTTCAATTATCGTGTTAGGTTGGTGCCATCTTTTCTTTTATTATTCCTTTATGAGAAGTGAATGGAGAGATCTTACACTGAAATGTGATATTTAAAGATTGTTTTATTTACATTATACTGAAGGATACTTTTAGGATTTCTGATTTTTTTTTTTTACCAGAAAGGCTAAACAATAACATATATTCAATGAAAACATATTACAAATGATGACAAGCAAGTTCTTATATGTTTTGATCACTAGATGGTTTTTTTTTGGTTCATAAAGATGTAATATTATCAATAAAAACTTGAAAAGAGTTAAATATTTTAGAAAAAACTTCATTTGTTTTCAACTACTTATTTCAAACATGATGCCATGATTAATATTATTTTCCTTTTTTGCAGAATCTATTCTTTAATTTTTATTTTGATGGCAGGTATTTTATATCTAATCTCTCAAATGCTGATTTTCATAGTAATTTAAATCCCTTTTATATCAATTCTTCATTCAGATACCCTGCCTATTCCATTTGCGTAAATATCTACAAAACTTCAACAAGTTTCAAAAATATTGTAACGTCTAAAAAAATATCTAGAAAGCAATACTCCTCCAGAATCTTAATATCATGATTAAGGATCTAGATTTACATGTAACTACATTGAATGTTAGAGGTTTCAATCCATTTTCTTCTATCAATCTAGTTAAAATCAAAATACATGCCGTCACATTATCTCTTTACCAAGAAGGTAATGTATTAGCTTTAAAATTGAATAATATTTTATATTTGTCATGCTTTAATTGATTTCAACTATTATATTTTTTAAAATCATATCATAAGTATCCTACATGGTTTAATGCAATGTCATACTCTGAAGTGAAAGGTTCTTAGATTGATTCCAGTTCTAGAATTTACAGAAATTGAACTTCATATGAATTCCAGACCAATAAAACCATTTGCATAATATTTTTATACCCCTGTGCAATAAATTTTGTGAGTAAAGCCAAAGAAGTTGATCCCTCCTCAGTTTTTATTTTCAGAGCTTATTGTCGATTATAATGTCTCCTTCAATCCAACTAAATAGTTTTCATATGGATTTTTATTGACCTTATATTTTTAGCATCTTCTTACTCATGCATATTTGTTGATTAATTACTTTTCTCAGTTATTAATTGATCTTTTTTTTTCTCTGTCCTTTGGCAATTTGTTTCATTAAACGTATCTACTGTCATTTTTATCTATCACTGCATAATTAATCTCTGATAGGTTTTGATTTATAAGAAAATGTCCTAACTATTCTTTCAATAACATTTCTGTAAAATACCAATCTTTGACATGTCACAACATTTCTCCATCTTGATGCTCAATTTAAACATGATTTAAGCTCTTTAGTTCTTTAATGACATCACTTAACACAAATCTTGAATATCATTTTAATACTTAATGTTTGATAATAGACTCTGGTTCCCTTTTAATAGGTTTATGTGATATCTCCACTAATAAGACTCTCAAGTCACTTATTTTCCAGCCTTTCCAATATCACTTCCACAATTAACAATCGCTTTTCCCATATTTTGCCGTTCTACCTAAATAGATCATTTACCCCCGCCTTGTTTTTTTAAATGGATAGTATCAATAGCTAAAATTCATTAACTGAAGCTTAACCTTTTTAGTACTCAAATGTCACATAACTTTCTAAAAAAAGAAAAAAAAATCATTCAATTAATGACTCAACTCTTGACATTTAAGCTACTTACCGAAAAGGCCCAGAAATTAATCTAGAGTATAGATGTAATTCAAGCTTACAATAAGTATCTTTGAAGTAACTGAAAAAGACTACTCTTAAAATGTAAACAGAAAATCAGGTTTAGTTTGTATAATTACTATTATCATTCTGTATATATATTACTTAACATATAAAATGTCGACATAATTCTTTTCAACATTCCTGCGTAAATTTAAATGTGAGATGAAATCAAAAAAATGGGTATCTAAAAAAAAAAAGAAAGATTAAACACTAGTAAATGTTTTTCTTTATTTGTCAATAGATGGCAGCAGAATCCAAGTTACTCACAGACAAGAATGAAAAAGGGTAAGCTTTTACGATTATTTGTTTAGGTGATCGTCAAGGAATTGGAAAATATAAGGATATGCTAATATAATTAACGAAATACTTTTTAAAAAATGGGGACTGGAAAAAAAATCAGGGTTGTCAAAAAAAATGGCATATAGGAAGTAAGAAGCCCTGGTTCATTTTTTTTTTCATATCCTATTTTAATAATAATAAAAAACTTCTTCATTAATTACATTTGCCTAACCTTTTCTTCACCAATTTCGTTATAAGATCCAAAAAAATTACAAAATCTTTTCCTCTTTCACTCCTTTTATTTCGTCTTCAAATTGGATTATGCTGCCACCTGTTGATACGTATAGAAAATCGTTTACCATTATTTAATTCTGAAAACAACGGATTCGAGATAGATATGCCTATAAGGAAGATTGATGTACAGTGCGATAAAGATATTCTACTAAGAAGGAGAAAATGCCGTAATTAAAAATAGAAAAAATGTATTATTGGGCGATTCAATGATAGAAAAAGTGAGGATTGTGTTACATAGAAAGAAGAATTTACGATTGTGTCTCAAGATACTTTTGCGAGAATCGGTAAGATTGTAAATAGAAGATATTGAAGAAACAATAAAGTATTTTGAGAATAAGATTATGAATTTGAAGGAAAGAAATGGGAAGGTACAGCTTGTGAAATTATTACCAGATTTGATAGTGGAGTAAATTTAAGCTTTGTGGAATTAAATTAACAGTGTTGTTTTGTTTTTTTTTAGATGTACGTATTTGAGATTATTAAAAATAGAAATTTAATTAAAAAGAATGTGGCACATTTATTATAGAGGGGAAATAAATGTTAGGAGAATTAATTTATAATAAATTGTACTGTCTAATAACCTAAAGAAGAAAAATGGAATACATAAATATGAGTAAAAATGCAATGTTGGATATAAATGTAAAAGGACAGGCTGTTTATATTTAGGAATGAAATTAAGATAAAAGAATATGAGTTAAGATAGAATGATGATAGTGGAGATGTTAGACTAGTAAAGAATTTGTTATATAAAATGCTGGAGAATAGTTATAAGAATATTTTTTTTAAAAAGCCAGGGATGTTAATATAAAAATTGGATTTTATAAATATGCAGTAAAATAGGTAAAACTCTCCATACAGTAGTGCAATTCAGTGCAAGTCAGAGTAACCAATGGATGCCAGAAGGCTGGTGCATAAAATCCCTATCTAGTGCCTACTCATCCAATATTCCCAGACTAGTTTCTAGTTTGTGACTTTCGTCAGTGAGGAGCCTTGGATCTGAGTAGGTACTAGATAAGGCTTTTATGCACCAGCCTTCTGGCATCCATTGATTACTCTGGGTTGCACTGAGTGGCACTACTGTATGGAGAGTTTTGCCTGGTTTAATAACAGTTATGAGCAAGCATAAGAAATGGTGATCATGTCATGCAGTAAAATATGAGTAAATGGAGGGAGATGGAGGGAATCTGTATGAGGGAAAAATTAGTTCGGTAGAAGTGCATTTGAGAAGGAAAAAATTGAATTTTCTGAAATGCAAACTTGTGAAATTAAGAAATAAGGGAGCATAGGGGTTTTTGTTAATGAGATCATCTTTGAAAGAAATTGTAAAGAATATATGTGAGTTAAATTAAAATTGGATAAAGAATAATGCAGCATAGTATATTTGGGTACTGAAAATGGAAAAAATGTGATAGAATGGAATAAGAATATTTGGGAATATTTATCAACATATGTAAATAAGTTTAGAGAGAATAATTGTAAAAATATTAGTTGTAAGTAATATGAAAAGTCACTTTAATGAATTGATGGAATGGAGAATATTAGTGGAACTTGTTTAAAAGATGTGTTAGAAAGGTGGATTGAAATTTTGAGTATAACATTGTTAGATAGTTTATAAAGTTTAGGTTGAATATGAAGTTTACTGTCAATCAGAGGAATCAGAAAATATAAGAATTAAAGTGTTTTATGAATTTGAAAACATTAAAGTGTTCAATGAGGATATAAAAAGATATTGTTGTAATCACAATTTTATGCTGATAGAATCAGATATCTGAAAGATTATATAATTAAATTTATAAGAAAGATTGATATAAATATATGGGAAATAAGAGATGATAGCATGTTTGGAAATAATAAAAGATGGGATTTTAAAAATTATGAAGAGTGAATGAATATGGCGAAGAAGATTGCAAATGAATATTTCTTTGAAATAAATAGTCTTAATAAGAGAAAATTAAGAAAAAACTTTAGAAAGTATTAAGAAAAAGAAAAGTATGTAGCAATTATAATAAAAAAAATTTAAGAAGCAAATGGAATTGCTGATCAAAGAAAGAGGAACAGATACAATAGAATTAGGATAAAATAGAGTGAAGTTATTAAGAAATTATTGGAGGAAATTATTATAGAAAAAAAAGGGTTATGAAAATTTTTAGACATACATAAAGAAAAAAAGTAGGAAAAAAAAATGGAATGGTTTATTACTTGGACGTTCATAAAAAGTTTGAGCACAGAAAATGACTGATCTGCATCACGATTCATGGATTTTGAGTTCCAAAATTAGCCATTCTATCACACCATACAAAGTAAATAGAAAACTATTATTTGTACAGAAAAGTGAATGTAAGGATAAGGAATAATTTGAAATTATATTTGAATTTGTAATAAAAAATATGAAATGAATGCAAGTTTAAAAATTAATTTATAATAAAAAACTTTGGATGCAGGAGAGTTGGTAAATGGAAATGATACATTAAAGAATGTTAAAGTAATGGATGCAGAATTGATTAGAGTAATAGGTAGAGTTTCAAAAAAAGGATTAGATGATATGGCAGCTGAAATAGTAGTAAGTATTGGAAACTATTCAAGATTTAGTTTAAAAGAAATTTTTAATATACTTGAGAATAAGATTGCAGGTGAATAATAGAATTAGATTATTCTATAAAGGAATAGGAAAAAATGTACACTATAGGTTAGTAGCAACAACTTCCATAATTTTATAAAATATTTACATAAACCTTAATGAACAGAATCAGGACTTGGATGGAAGGAATGAAATTTTGGGGGAGATTAAGAACAAAAATTTTTTCAGAGAGAAAAATAGGAAATAATTTGTTTGTTATATTTTATTTGAAATGTTGTATAAGAAAAACAAACCATCGTTTACTGCATTTTTAAATATATGAAAAGACTTATGATCGGTAAATAGAAAAGAAAATATTTTAAAATATGGAAAAAAGATTATTAAGAACGATGAATTTTATAAATGCTAATTGGAGGATATAGAATCAATGGAAATTAAATATGAAATTGGACTGAAATAGAATGTCCATTATCATATTTAAAAATTACATATAATAGGATGTATAAATAACACTAAAGAGAACTACGAATATTTGGTGATAATGAAAGAGCTTTAGATATTTGGGAAAGGGAAGCGCAATAATGATTTGGATTGGATTGTAGATGTACTTTATGTGGAGATGGAAGAGAGACTATGGAAGGTATATTTTTATAATATAGGATGCTTAAATAAAAATAAATTATATAGAGAATGAGAGAGATTTACATGAAATATAAAAATTAAAAATTTTGTTTGTTTTTGGGGTATGAGATTTATAACAAAATTGTTGACTATAAAAATAGGGTAATGGAATTAAAAAAAACAGCTTTTATTAAAATGGGATACAAGAAACAAAAAAACATGAATCAAAACAGGAGCATAATTTAGTATTAAGGAATAAACGTTTATTATAGTATATAATGGTTTTGAATGAGAAATTGGCTAACAAGAATTTCTGGAAATGTAATTTATCTATGGAAATGTCTAGTTTCATATAAGAAAAAAAAGCACTTTACTTCACATCATTATATAGGTGCTTAATGGCTTACCTCCTTAGTTTATATAATAAGCTATTGTGCATTTTTTGAAAGCAAGCTGGCAAAGAATATTTATAATTTTAAAAAACATGTTTATGGGAAGAAACGTTTATTACAAACTATTCATAAAACTAAATATGATAATGAAGAGATTTAAAAAGGGAGATGTGCAGATATATAAATAAAGTATATCAAAGAACTGATAAAGCAATATGTTAAGTATATTACTGTTTTCGGAAAAATAAATGTTATATATATATATTATTTGGCTTAGCTTTTAATTAAATGTATTTATTCATTTTTCTTTGTAATTTGAAACTGAAAATGTTGTCTGTAGTTTTCTTGCAAAGTTATCTTGAAGCAACAAAAAGTGAAAAGAATCTTGCAGTTGTTATATTGAAGAATTAACACATTCAAAGTCTTTTTAATAAAAAATACTATTAATAGTACATGTTTGATCATCTTCTATGGATGTTTGTTATTGTTTCACCTCGGCTTTAATCAAATATTATTTAGCATATTGGAAGCAGAAAGGAGTTTGCTATTAACTGAAAAGAGACCCTTTGATTCCTCTTGGAGGCCTTAAAGAACTGTTCAGGGCAAATTTCCTAATGTCCACTCCATACAGTCTTGTTGCAGTTATTATAACTATGTGATTATTCTCATAGTATATGAACATGGATGGTCTACTTACTCGCACACATTAGTGCGGTGAGTTTATTGGCTTTTTAACTCTGAGCTTAAGATCAAGAAACATTATGGTCTTTCTTCTCAGTTGCCTGATAGCTCTTAACTGAAATATCAGTTGAGTTTTCTTAGGTAAAATGAATGTGTGTGTGAATGAAAAAAAACTTTTTTTTTTCTAATTGATATTTACAATCATGGCAGACAAAAATAAATCATGCCCCTTATTCTCAGAAAACTATAAAGTTGCTTTCCAAGGCAATGGTTGATTGGTGAAGGCAAAAATTGCTAAGATTTTTCTGATTGCAAACTCAGGCTACCAATTGATGATGGCCTTTTATTTCTGTTCTTACAACTGCATATCACTTTCAAGTGAATGAAAATTGAAAGAAAATCTGTCTAATATTAAATGGGACATTATTTGACTTTGTAAAGTTAGAAAAAAAGGTAAAGAGACAATTGATTTAAAAAGTGGACATACTGTAATACAAAGGCACAAATATTAGAAAGTACAAGTGGAATAGAATTCATTATTAATAAAAAATGGAAGATTGGTGGTGTATTGGACAGAGTATCAAGATTAATTATTCAACTTAATAGTAGATACTAGATGCAGATAATTCAGATTTATGCCCCAACAAATTTGCATAATGATGAAGTAATAGAGGATTTTTATATGGATGTGCAAAAGGCTTTTGATCTGATCAAACAAAATTTTAAAATTGCTATTGAAGACTTTAATGCTAGAATTAGTAATCAATTGAAAGATGAAAATGCTATAGGTAAATTTGATTATAGTGATAGAAATGAGAAAGGATATAGACTTGTAGAGTTTGCAGAAAAAGAAAAACTTTATATCCTTTTTTTTGAAAAAATGTTAAATGGACATGTATGCATACAAATAAAAGTACAGCCAAATTCACTGAAGTATTCCTGAAGGTTAGATAGATCAATTGTTAATACTATCTTTCTTAACTATGTTTGTTTTTCTAGCTATGCTTATATATATATATTAATTATGTTTTGACAAACAGAAAATACATATTTCAAGATTGTAATATTGTTAATAGATTCAATACAGGAAGTGATCATCGATTAGTGAGAAAAACAATATTTGCAATTGATATTCTTAATTTTCAGAAACATTTTAATGAATTTAAATTCGAACTTGCAAATCCTTTTCAAATATTAAGAGATTTTAAATGTGATTCACATTTGAATGAAATCAGTAGGAAAATAACTGATACACTTTTAAAAACTGCAACAAAGACAGCTGATAGAAAAAAAGCAGCAATTTACCAATAAAATGTTTACTGAGATGACAATTTATAAAGAAAAAAAGAATAGGAAACTATATCAAAATGATACATTAGAAGAATTTAATATCTTTAATTTTGTAAAATATGAAAAAGAATTGATAATGTTATAAGAAAATATAATTGTGTACTAATAAGGAAAGTTATAAAAGAGAATAAACAGCTTAAAAGTGTAAAACAACATTTTGGTATTGATAGAAAACTTATTTCAGCAACAAGAAAAAGAGATGGAACTATTATTAAAGAGGATGATGACATCATGAAGTGTGTTCCTGAAAATTTGTCAATGATGGTATTTTAATTGTATTTATTTGTTGGACCATTTCAATCGTATAATATTGAATTTAGAAAAATTAAATTTTATTTAAAATTTCCAAATTACATTCAACTATTAGTAATAGCACGTAGGTTAGTATATGCACACAACATTTCAAGAGGTTTTTCAGGTGTTGCTGACCTGACCAGTGTCAATACTAGCATTCATATTGAACCTGGACCCTTAGATTCTTGAATAGTGAATTTTAAGGTAATACTCTAACCAACAGCCATCCTTCCAAAAGCAAAAGTTAAGTAGAAATTTCATATACTTATCTATGAGGTTCCTCCTCATTTCTTCACTTTTTACTAAGAGCAAAATGGGTGGTTTTCATATATTGTATATAATCGCAATAGATTGACTTGTGGGGTTATTTGCCATAGTCATGTGAGCAGTTTTGAATTTATTTTTATTTTTTTGTGCCTTTTCCTTTCTATCCAATATTTTTGTATTTTCCCAATTGAACATATATTCATTCATACATACACACATAATTTGCTACTTTAGACACATCTGTTTTATCTCTTCTAATCATCAGTTTGTACTATTGCAATCACTTTTCAATGGGGCAACTGGTTTCACAAATATACATTCACGTGGAATTTCACAAATGCAGGTTTTGTTTGTTTTTTTCAGGATTTCAAGTTTAGTCTTTATGGATGTTAGAATTTTTTGTAGTGTGATATGGCTCTGAAAAGCTGTTCTGATGTTAATTGCAGATTTTCCTTAATTTATCTGCTATTTTTGGTATGTATGGATACACTGCTATACCAATAATTGTTTTTTTTTTTTTATCATTCTTTTTGTTATCTATTTAAAATATTCCTAATGACAGCTGATGGACAACCATTTTTCATAAGAGTTTGTTCTATATAGATATTTTCTTTTTCCAATCACTGATTTCTGAATAAATTTCTTTTTGTCTATTCTGTAGTGATAGTATAATTTCATGTTTTGCATTTTTGGTGTGATTGGATGTATATGCTAAATATTTTCTTGTATGTGTGGGTTTTCTATAAACTAATGTTTTGATTTTGCCATGAGGGAGTCTTGTCACAAGAACATCTGAGAATAGTAATTTTTGTTCTTGTTCTGACTCTATTGTGAATGTAATTGAAGGAGATATGTTATTGATATGTTTCCAGAAAGTTTGTAGCAGTTCTTCACCATGTGGTCATATAACAAATGTATTGTCAACATAGCAAAGCCAAACTTTAAGTGAATATAGAGTAGTCTTTAGGGCTGTGGTTTCAAGTTCCTCCATGTAAATATTGCTAATCAGGGATAACAATGATGAGCTCATAGCCATCACTTGATTTTGTTGGAAGAATTCTCTGTTAAGTATGTTGTTACATAGAATGTTAGTAGTTCCATTATATTATCAATAGAAAAAGCTGTTCTGGTTTATAAGCTGTTATCACCATTCAATCTTTTCTTTATAATAGTCAATGATTTATCACATGGTACATTTGTGAATAAACTTTCTACATCAAAGCTTACCAGTATGTCAGTTCTTTCAATTTTTGTGTTCTTGATTAATTCTACAAATTGTTATAAACCTGAAAAAGGACTGGGTCTTGCATACCAAAGAATTTTAACAATAGATTTTAATGGAATGATCCTTATGGATTTTAGGTAGACTATAAAAATGGGGAAGCTACATTTTCTGAATCATTGAAATACCTGTGATGCTTTCTAAAGAATGCTTGTAACTTTGTTTCTACACTTGGTATCAGATTTTTTTGCCACTTTTCTATATTGGCCTACTATGGGGAATTCTTATACTTTGATGTCATAATCAGTTAAATCCATTATAACTGTTGCATTGCCTTTGTCAGCAGGGAGAATGATTATAGATTTATTCATTTTGAGACATTTAATTGTTTTCTTCTCATCATAAAATATGTTTGACTTCAACATTAGTTGCCTCTCAAGTATTCTTTTTATTCTCCAGCGTAATTCTGCGGCTTCTTCTAAAGGCAATTTTTGAATGACTTCCTCAGTGGCTGTTATTATATCTAATAAAGGGATATTGTATGGTGTGATGGCAAAGTTTAATCCTTTTTTGAGAATAGAAATTTCAGTATCTGTTAGATGTTTAGAGCTAAAAAATTTTAACAGATGAAGCTGGTATATTATAACTTCTGATATTCATGTAGATTTGCAAGTTTTTTCTTCTGGCATTCTTTTATTTTTCCATATCATTTAGAATATGATTTTCTTACTGCTTGAGAAACTCTTGTAAAATCTTCATCAGTAAATTTATTTTTTAAAAAACATTCTGCATTATTAATAGAATGCAAGGTTTGGTACTTGAAAAATTTTTGAGCATTTATTCTTCTTAACAAAGCTTCACTTCTCTGAATAATTTTCTCAGCTCTTTGGGAATGAATTGGAGATTTTAGCCTCAAATTTTTAAGAACTATCCCTTCAGATTTACATAAAAAAGTGGATTTATTTGCTACTTTATCCACTTTTAGACATAATTTTTTACAATTTGTAAAGTTAAAATTTTCTAAAGACAATCAATACCCAATTTTAGATGATGGAAATAGTCCAACAAATAAATATGACATCATGAAATGTGTTTCTATCAAGAATTATATAGTCATAAAGAACAAGTACCTCCTACACCTATTATATCTTCTGAATTTCCCAGGATTTTAAATGAATTAAGACATGGAATTAAATTTATGAAGAAGAGAAAAGCTCCAGGTAATGATAGAATTATAATCAATATCTTAAAAGAAGTAGGTGAAGAAATAGAAAAAAAAATTGACAGTATATCAAATGTCTAAATTATAAAGAAGTTCCCGTTGATTGGAAGAATGCAGAATTAATATTAATATTTGAAAAAGATCATAAAGAAGATATCAGAAATTATAGACCTATCACTCTTTTATCGATTTAATAGAAAAGTGTTACCAAGATAATTACAACTCATTTGCAGAGAACTTCAGATTTTAATCAACCAAAAGAGCAAGCATATCTTAGTATTGAGAGAAGTTATAGAAAAAACCAGTGAATATGAACTTGCCATTATACTTTGTAGATTGTGAAAAAGCATTTAATTCTATTAAGTATTTCTTCAGTAATAGAATTGCATCATCAAGATATAGACCCAGGATATTGTCATATTCTGAAAAGCATTTATAGAAATCAAACAATTATTAGAAAGATTAATAAGAGTGTATGACAGGGTGTCTCCATATCTCCAAAGCTTTTTATAGCTGTGCTGCAAGAAGTATTTTCTGGATTAACATAGGAAACTAAATGAATAAAAATAAATCGAGATTATTTAAGTCATTTAAATTTTGCAGATGTAGTTGTTTTTGCAAATATTACTTCAGAGCTTCCAGAAATCTTGCAAAAGTGGTCAGACAAAAGTAGGACTAAAGATAAACATTAAAAAGACTAAAATAATGTTCAATAGATAGATTAAATTAATCATAGAATTAAACTTGGTTGGAGTGCTCTCGGTAGAAACAACTTAATATTAAAAGGAAATATACCTATTTGTTTGAAAATGAAGATTTTTACTAAATATGGGTTATTAGTTCTTACTTATGACTCTGAGACTTAGATATTAAATAAAAAAACAATAGAAAATTTTCATACTACTCAGAGAAGTATGGAGAGATGCATATTATAAATAACAAGAAGAGATCAAAAATAAAAAACATAGGTAAGAGAACAAATTGGTGTTACTGATGTCATTGAAAGAATTAAAAGACAAGTGGAGTTGAAATCTTAAACCGGATTCCAAGAGATTGTAAAAGACCTAGAAAGAGACTACATGTGAGATAGATGGATAAAATAAGGAAGTGTATGGGGGTGATGTGAAGAAGAGAGGCTAAAGATTGAAGAAGATCGATTGAACTTGGAAGAGATCTCCATATTGCAGTGGATTGGTAATTGTTGAAAATGATGATTTAGCATATTGTATTTAAGAATAAAATGAGAAGCCTTATGTTACAAGATGCATAATAGGACCTCTTTACTGTTACTAATGACTTAGTTACCAAGAAAATATAAGAGATTGATAATTGTAGACTTTCTATGCACCCAATGTCTTTCACTTGGTTCTGTAACAGTTTATTTAGATAAGTTATCTTACTGGATCTTGATTACACTGTCAAATGTGTATACTGTTACATAAAAAATAAATATGCAAATATATATGTTAAAATAAATAGTTTATTTTGGAAAATAACTACTGCACAACGTTTACATAATTATTCATTCTAGAAAGATTTATAAAAAATTAGCATGGACTAAACTGAAATCAGTTATGCAAATTAACTACATATTTATGCTGAACACACACCCTAAAAAGCAGCTGTAGATGAATTAAGTATATGTGTAAAAGCTTAGAAAATCAGATGTAGATTTTTTTTTATTACCAAGTAGTGTGTATACAGAAGTAATAGTTTGCTTTTCTCTTTTGTATTGTTGTTTGTTTATTTAACAGTGACCCTACTAGTATGCATATATCCTCAGCATAAACAGTAGAGTGGCTGCAGATGATAGGAGATTTGAATTATATCAGAGGGCTACAGACAATAAAAGTACTTGTGCAAATTACAAAAGTACCCTAGGCAATTAGCATGTTAATATTGTAAATGAAAGAACTGTGATGTCTGTATATAAAGTGAACAAACATGGGGCACATAGAGAAACATATGCTCATTAATAAGATAGAAGGTGATATTTTAAAGATAGTAAAACTGATGTGGCTGCTAGGCAAAAAATATTCTGCAAATAGCAAAAAGACTATGTGAACTGAAGCCTCCAAAAGAAATAGCATACCTCAAGCTTAAAGAAAAATTAAATAGATATTTTGTACCAATGACATCTAAATGGGTGACACATCTATGTTTTACAAATAGAAGATAAGCACCAAATGCAAAATATTAGCAATATGATAGAGTAATGTGTATTGAATTATATGACATGCTTTTTGGTCACTGGGGGATGATTGATAACATGTTTCATCAAGTTCTCAATAAATTAGCCTAAAACATATAAGCAGGGATGAGATAAATGTATAACACAAGTTACTCATTGAAGATGCCACAGAATTTCAAAATAATAGAGACATAGCAACATATAAAATAATAGTAAGTGAAGCTGACATTCAAACTATAATCTGTCAAAGTTCTGTGAAGTCTTTTGTATGCTATTGTTGCAGTAAGAAGATATATTTTTAAAAAGCCTACAAATTTAAAAGTACTAAATGCCACATATGTGAGGGAAGCAGTCATTTACAATGTGTTTGTTGCACAAAAGATAAAGTTAGAAAAAGAGTTCTGCAAGGATTTCAAATTTCAGGAAAGAGGCGTCAAGAATATAAAAAGTAAAAACAACAAACAGTATAAATAAAAACTACACTTGTTTAAATGTACAAAATCTCAGACAAAAGAAACAATATGGAAATTGACAGTGATGTGGAGTTGTCCTTAATTTTGTTAAAAGATTTGACAATTAATAAAGAAGGTGAGTAAGAGCATCACTATGGGAAAAATGAACATTATAGCCATGGATATAAATGGAATTGATATATGAGGAAAAGTAATGTACCAGTTAAACTAAAGGCCAAAATAAAATATACTGTCATTGTATATTGCGGAAAAAGACCTTGCTCCAATCTTATGAAGTAGTTGGTTTTAGCCACTAGGAATTTGAATAAAGAAAAAGAATATAGACAATTTATAATATTGCAAATCATGGGGATGAGTTTGGATTAGTAAAAGAGTCAACAGCAGCAAAAGTGAATAGCCAGATTGTACAGACTGTCAAATGTTGTAAAGACTTAATCTACTGCTATGATGCCTCCAAAGAAGCATCAGCCTCAGAATAACACAAATAAGCTATGGGAATATTAATGCATTTAATGGAAATATATTTCTGATACTGATAGACTTTGCCATGTCCATGGAGAGAGAATCTCAGCCATGTAGGTGAAAATGAATAATACACACTACCACAACTTGAAATTTCTTCTGGCTGAGGTATTAATCTAACAATATAACAAGTACAATAAAATTATATTCCTGACAATAATTTATCCCGTTTACTTTTGGGAATTGCTATGGAATATATTTAAGGTGTGAAAATATCTTATTCACACACAACCGATAATTATACAGTTTATTAATCTCAAATAGTTTGTTTACTCGTCTAATTAAAGTCTATGCGAACTTCTTTTCGTTTGAACTTTAATAGTAAGTAATTTACTAAAAACTAACTTCATTCTGCATTATCTTTTTCTCCCTTTTGAGAAATGCATTGTTCTACTTTCAGCAGCCATTTTCTCCTCTTGACTGTGACTGACTGCTGCGCTCTAAGAATCTCAGACTATTTATTAGCTACACTAATTTACATAATTTATTTTAAAAGTTCTTTTTATAATACATTTTTTCTAGGGTAATAATTCTGGGGGGAAAAGTAACAGTATTGTCGGTGCAATGTATATGATTTAATTAAAACTTTATTTACATACAATTTAAAATATTTGCACTGTCAGTATACCTCTCCTTTCTCTAGAAAATAATTTCTATATCTAGCAGGCTTTCTCCAATTTCTCTGACTTTGTGATATTCAAGTATTTCTATTCTCATCAGGGTTAGTGTTTATATGCATTGATTTTTCAGATCTAGGTAACTGTTCATCTTTATTTGAGTCAAAAACATCTTGATCTACTTTAACCTAATTGCCTGAATCTCTCTCAATAAAGGGAAAATTTTCGAATTCATTATTTCTCAAAAACTCTGATTGAGAATTGGTTGTTACAGGTCTTTTATTTATCAACATATCAGAGAATCACTTACATAAATGATTTATATGTCTTCTTATGTACAATCCACTTTTGAGTTTAATTACTCAGATGACTTCAGATACTTTGTCAATCGTGCCAGGTATCCATTTCTTTTTTAAAATGTCTCAAACCCATACAGTTTTGTCAACTCTAAATTTCATGAAGTTTGCATTGTGCATATCTTCATAAAAGTACTTTTTCTGCTTTTTTTTCAGGTAAAAGTTTAGATAAATGATTATGACATTTTCTACCAAACAGTAACTCTGCAGGTATTTTATGTTTTGTCGAACTAATGATAAAATGCTGGTAGAACATGATTTCTATCGATGCTTCTTTCATATTTGTAACTTTTACCTTCCTCAAGGCAGATTTCAAACTTTGGCCTGCCTTTTTTACCAAGTCCATTAGAGGTAGATGGAGTAAGAACCTGATAAATGCATTTATCTGTTAAGTAGTGTTTAAAATCTGCAGAAATAAATCCTGTTCCATTATCACATGCATGTCTTTCAATTCTCTTTGTATTTTTTCTAAGTAATCTAACACCCCTTTACTAACACATATCACATCATTATCATAAGTTAACCCTCCTACTGCCAATCCTTTCCATAGTATTCTAGCTACATATTTGTTATATGAAAACACTATTAATTTCTTTATCAGTCCCTTTTTTTCTTTGCTTCATTTATCAATTTTTTCCTCCCATTTATCCAAGCAATTTCTCTGATTACTTCCCAACCACATTTAACTTTATATCCCCCAATTAAAATTTTCTTTTTCTCTTTCCCCAGTATTTATCATTTCTTTTAAAGAAAACTCTGATTATTTCCCAAACCACATTTAACTTTATACCACCCAATAAAAATTATTTTTCTTCTCAGTATTTATCATCATTTACTTTTGATTTTTCTTCATTAAATTTAATTCCCATCTCTTTACCCACCCTTGCACATGTCTTCAGCATGACTTCCATATCTTCCTTATTTTCTGTGCACAAGAAGATATCCACAAATATGATCTGATAATGTATAATATACTCTCTTACAACCTATTAATGGTATCTCTTCTCCTCTTCCTAGTTTTTCTATTGCTATCTCCATTTCCCTCAAATATAACAAAAACAAAATAGATGAAATAGGGCATCCTTGTCTTAGTCTCACCTCATTTTTAACTTTAACTGATTCTATATTCCCTAATTGATATGTATAATAATTATTTCCATACAATGTCTTAACAAGATCCACTAAAGCTTTATTCATTCTCAAATTTATTAAACTCACCCATAATCTATTTTTATTTACTCTATCATATGCCTTCTCTATATCTATAAAACCATATATAACTGTCTATCTGTATTCCTACTCATATCTATAAGCTGCTACTAAAGGTATCATGCCCCACCTCTTTTTTATATTTCTAGCAAAACTAATGTTCAACTTGTATAATATTTTGCATTTTTTCTGTAAATACTATTTATGTTAAATAACAAAAAATAATACTTTTAATGCCATAAATATATAGTACAATAGAAAATATGTAAAGTTTTTCTTAATTTCTATTAATAAAGGACTTCATAATGAAACAATAACACATCTATCTGCATGTATTAGAATCTGGGCTAAAAAAATTTTTAATAGATTTAATTTTTTTTTTTAAGAGAACAGAGTCATAGGAACTAGATAATCCTCCAATATTCATACCTCACTGTCCAATAAACTGTAAATACTAAATTTTTCTTTCGTTCCTCCATAAAGCACAGATTGGAAGACATTTTGCCTGCAGTGGACTATTTAAAGTCTGTTTTAATTTTTTTTTAATCTATATATTGTAACGGAATTGGCACCAAGATAAATAATTAAAATACATATGAATTACTTTAGTCTAGGGGAATATAGTTACCAATAGATGACCATGTACATGATAGAGTAACTATACAATTTTTTTTTGTCAATAGTCACAGATAATGATCTGATTACAAGTCTTTATGTAGACCCAGTCACATTTCCTGATCATTATCCTCTCCACATTTTTTTGACATAATATAAAATAGTATACTTGTAATTCATATGAGAAAATTTGAGAAACAAAATTTTTAACTATAACAATCAACTTATTTAATACAATAGAATAAAAACAATATAACTTTTTGATATTTTCAGATTTACATGAGTAACATAATGAAATATGGAATATACAGGACAGAAAATATTTTAAATTATTATTTATTCAATAAGAATCATTGTAAAAGTCTTACCAACTCCCTTATTTTTTTTCTTTTCTGTTGAGCTCAACTTTTTTTAAAACAGTAATACTAATTTAAAATTGAGATCTCTGGTCATAGTGAATGTATTCTCTTAGTTTCATATTGAAATTTATAAATTATTTAACTTGAATATTTTTTCATAAATATTTTTTTTTTATCATTATACTTTATAAATGAAGAAATCAAATTTTCCCAATATGTGTAAATCCTCATCTTGGGAAATTTCTTCTTACAACAATTAATTGATAAATGTCTTTATAATATTAAAATTTTGAGTTGGGTTATAGTATCCACAGTAATATCCAGTGTTATCAGATATATCTAGGCATTATTCAGCATTAAGACATTATTACTGCTACATGAAAACAGCTGCTTTTCTGGAAAGATGAGGTTGAGCACTCTAGTTAGAGTTTTACCTCAACAATACAAATATGTAAGAACCCCAATTATTTTTCTGCTTTAATTTTATAAGCAGCCCAAAGAAGAACTTAATTGAACTCTTCCAATTTTTGAAAGCAATCTCTGGATTTTTTTTTTTTTTCATTGTCTGGCAATTATCCAAATTTTCATTTGAAAATAATTTATTATAGAATTTTTATCTTAAAATACCAAGAAATAAACTTTTTATTTCTGACAATTAATCTTGTTTTTCAACTTGTTAATGCATTAATGATTTGATTTAAAATAAATAAATAACTTTTACAAAGTTTTAAAATGCGTAATAATTTATATATATATATTTTAACAGTTATACGTATAAACTATATTACTGAGGTTACAATATAATTCTTTTGCGTATGTCTGTGTGTATGCTTTACAAAGCAATCCTTACTTCTTTTTTCAATTCAGCTGAGTGCGCTTTCAGTGATAAACACCATAATCATGTGCTCACCACTAAAAGTGCACTCAGCGCAAAAGAATTATATTTATATAAGCGATAATTAAAGGAACAAGTCATTCTCCCTCTGACCATAATAATAAATAATACTTTGTATATTTGAAGGGATCAAGAATAGACTGTTAAAATATTTAGTATTATTAATCCCAGTATGAGGGGAGAATGGTTTTCCTCCCCTTAATTACATAAGCAATAAGCTTGCTAAATTAATATATATATATATATATGTGTGTGTGTGTGTGTGAATAGATTGATGTATGCAGAGATTATATAAATAAATAGAAAACTCACTATATATCTAAGATATATAAAAAGATAAATCTTTTGATTTGAAAAGCACTAACCTACAAAAAATCCATATAATTTTTCTCTTACTTGGAGTGCAGATGACAACTCAATCAGATGCAGGAAGGTTTGTGTATAAAATTCCTATCTAGTGCCTACTCATTCAACATTCCCAGACTAGTTTCTAGCTTGGGGCATTCATTAGTGAAGAGACTTGGATTGAGATCACTGCACCTAGATCTTAAAATCTAATGCAATCCTCCAGCAGCCACTTTTTACCTATTTGGTTAACTATAAAGCTAGAAGCCCAAGATGAAAATACCATAATGTTTTCAACCAAGATCATTCACTTGTACAGTCATGTAGATCTGAACTCAGATCAGCATCTACACATTTTTGGGCCTTTAGTTTTTCAAAAACCACAGTTACCATTACCCTATGGGCAGAATAGGTATAAATACATCACATGATTACCATTTCATATACTTGCCCATGTTGTTAATAGGAGTATGTGATGTGATGTGATTTCTTCTTATATGGAGTCAGGAGTCTTTGAGTCACTATGCCCAGAGAAACCTGTTAGCCACTTTACCTTCCCTTTCCATTCCCCACCCTAAGCTTTTCCACAATGTAATCTTTGTTAACTGTCATGGTCTTTATATCTAAATCCCTCTTATCTTTTCCCAAACTCATCATAAAAACCAATAACCCACTTTCTGTATAATCACTTTGTTTATATTTATTCTTCCACAACTTTACTATTTGTATCTTTTCTGCTTTCAGGCATTCATATTCAATTAATAACTTGCCTATTATTTTCTATACTTTCCTTACACAACTTGCAGTCTAAATCACCCACATTTTTCCATTTATGTGTATATTCCCTTGTTGTTAAAGATCCTGTTTAAACCTTTAACAGTAAACTACTTTCCTTGCTATTATCATAAATTAATTCACACCCAATATTCTGTTTACTTATATATATATATATATATATATATATATATATAAGTAAAAAAGGGTATATGTATATATATATATATATATATACCCTTTTTTACTCTCCATACTAGTTTTACATCTCTCCAACTCCCTGTTCTTTATTAATGCATTTATTCTTCTGTCCCATTCCTTCCCACTATAACACTCTACAATTCTTCTTACACAATCAACCCATCTTTTTTTGAATAAGTACCAAACTCTCTATAGAGTAGTGCTACCAAGTGCAAGCCTTTTTAATCAATGGACGTAGGGTTTGTGCATGAAATCTATTTAGTGGCTATTCATGCAACATCCCCAGACTAGTTTCTAGCTTGTAGCTTCCATCAGTGAGTAGCCTTGAATTAAAGTACTGCATCTAAATCTTAGGATATAATGCAATCATTCAGCAGTCATCTTTTACCTATTTGCAATAGTGGATAATAATCACATGGGCAGCAAAGCTTCAATTTAAACTGTGAAAAAAAAGTTTTCATATTTTATGAATATAGTAGACAGAATGCCTTCATTATAATTATCAGTAGTTGACATCACCCTAATGACCAGAGGGTAAAAGAAAAACACTCTAGCCAATTCATTTGTTGACTACTGGTAGCCTTGTAGGTACTCCCCTCCAGAAATTTTTAACACTTGGAAAAAATAGTGATTTTGTATAGTTGTTAAATGACTTATCTACTTTTATAATTTTTATATATTTTTGAATGATTTTGAGTTTCCTTGTTAATCTTCTTTAAGCCATTAACCTATTCATTCAGTATATGAGAGATTTGAACTTAAGATTTTCAATCTATATTCATTCTCCACTCTATCTTATTTAACTGATACACATGACAATATATGTATAAAAAAGATAAATGATCACCAGTATCATGCAGAACCAGCACTTATCAGTTGGGCCAGATCATAATCTCCCACAGATGGTTGCTAGTTTCTTGTAAAGGCAGATCAACAAGTGAGTTGATGTTTCATTTATTGCAAAGTCTAAATTAGAATCTTTTATTCTTGGAATTCATCAATATAGCAATAAAATGTCGAATTGCTCACTGCTACCTGTTCTTACTTTATTATTACTTACATTCCAACATTAGATTATAGAGAATACAAACAAAGTGTTTGTTCTTTACTTACAGCAATAATACTGATTTTTTTTTCTTGGAGATTTTATGTATGTAGTGGTACCTATAATCGAGAACTTTGGCCAAAAATTGTTGAAAGTAAATTCAAAGGATCTGCTGTTATCGAATTTTTGTTGATCATATGGATTGACTATTATAAACACTTTGTTTAAGCAAAAAAAAATAATTAATGAATATATATGCATTTAAAACAATCACATTTAATAGATCATACTATATTTAGAAGTTAAATTATAAGAGAAATTCATATTATGTGAGTACTTACAACTTCAGCTTGTCTGGATATATCATAAATAGTACTATGCTCCAAGCTCAATATGATATCTGCATTAAAAATAAATCTTACTCCTACCATATTGACAAAAAAATTGATGTTCATTCTTTAGGAGTATCCACTATTTGTCCTGAATTTCAATACTTATTACATTCTAAAATTGCAGATGACAATTTAACTCATTAGTATATTATTATATTGCTACTGAGAGATTAACTTAGTATGTTATTATTAGTGAGTCAGTTCACTCAGTATATAGTACATTGCTTTAATATAGGACATACTGATGGCAAGCCACTCAATAGTATTGAAAGTTGTTGGAAAATAGTTTTTTGGCAATACAGTACTGTATATTACTAATGACCAGTTGACTCATATGTAGTATACTATTGGTATATAACTGATTCAGTAGGATAATTTTATACTAATATGATATCTCAACAGTAAAGTATTATATATTATGCAGTTGGCTCAGTAATATAATATGTTATTGATGAGTAATTAACTCACCAGTTAAGTATTATATTGTTGGAGTCATAAATTTTAGTAATAGAGTAATTTCTTTTTGAATAAAAGCCTTTTTTATTGACTCTTTACAGAAAATCTAAATTAGAATTGAAATTAAACTCTCAGATACATAAATTACATTAATAGTAGATAATCAATGAGAGATTTAAAATGGCCATGTTTTAAGAATGAGTTTCTATTATTGATGAATTGAACTTATTAGTGAATGGTAAGAAACAGCACATTGAATGTTCATGAACTACATCTTTAATAATCATTCTTATGAACTGTGGAACAGCTATGTTTTACAATAATAAAACATAAGATTGAATTACACAATTATCAAATGTTATGAAAAAACAAATACTTTATAACCTATGTTTATTTTATTTATTCATTTATTTTTTTATTGTTATTTTAAATTTTTTATTTTTTTATTTTTTTTAGCTTGACTGAGAGTACATCAGCACCACCTTCTGACTCTCCTAGTGTATCTCTTTTAAATCCTGGATCACTCAGATCAAGGTCAAATACAGAAACACGCTTTCAGAGATTAAGTAATAAATTAAGCCTAAAGTCATCTGATAGTGCTAAAAGAAACTCTATCACACTCTGTGAAAGCAGAAAGGAAACTGGCATTACTCATCCAAACATTCCTTACATTGAAATAACTAGTTTCTGACTAAAAGAGTCTGTTTGGAACCCAATTAGAAGGTTTAGTCTTAAGTCATCAGGAAGTTCCAAACAGAATTCCTTTAGTCATTGTGAAAGTAAAAAAGTTCCTGGAAATAGTCATTCATATATTCCTTATATGGAAATGGAAACATTTAATCAAAAAAACTTTGCAGACACTCTCGTAGAAGTTGATACATCTGACCAAGAAACAAATGGAGACACATCATTAGAAGTAGATATTTCAGAAAAGGAAAGTTATAAAGATGCTTTAATTCAGACAGATAGCATTCCTTCTGAAAATTACTCGGACTCTTTAATTGAAATGAAAACCCTGAGTGATGATAAGTATTGTCAAACATTGGTAGTAAATTATGAAATAGAAGAAGATGAAGATTATGGAGAAGCTTCAATAATAACAGAAGTATAACAATATGTGTTTTAAGAAAAATATATTGTGTTTTATACACATTTTTTATTCGTTTGGTAAATGACATACCATTAGCCTTGATAATTTTTACAGTTTTATACATATTAGCTTTCTACACAATTTATTTTTAAGAAGAGAATCGGTGGCTATTAAAAAGATTTGTGATAGTTAGATAAAATCAAAGTTATGATATTTTACTTTACTCAAAGTTCAAAACTACATGGGAAATTCAATTTTAACAAACTATTAAATATTTTTAACTTAAAGTTTCTTCTCCCTTGCCAAGGAAGGAACTTCATCTTAAAGATCTTTGGTGACTATATATATATATATGTATACAAAGTTGTAAAGAAATGACATTTTTTTAAGAATATTTTTAATAAATACTTTTTGCTTAAAATAATTTTGTTTTCAGAAATGAAGACTTTATAGATGTAAACTTAACATTTGTAATATATTGAATATAAAACAAATTGTAAATATTGTTATAAATATTGTTTGCTAATCAGTCTTCAAAATAAATTAAATAATTTACAAAATAAAAAAGAGAGATGTTTTCCTCTGTAATTTAATTACAAAAGTAAATCATGAGATTTGATGTGATGCACTGTGAGTTCTCCTTAAATGGAGTCGGGAATCTCTCAGCAACTATGCCCGGAGAAACCTGTTAGCCACTTTAACTTCCATTTGCCACCTTCAGCAAGAATGAAGATATAACATAATACAATAGGAATTATTTTTTGTCAATGTATAAACATTCATTTGGTAAACCATATAATTATTTGAAAATATTTACTTTGGAGATTTTGTTGTTCTTCTACTACATGGAAAATTAGGTATCAGTATCCAATTTTCTGAATTAGACAGTGGTGCCCTATAAAATGTATTAAATAAATTAGTATTTACATAATTAGCTATAAGAATAACTAGATTCTACCACTATATTCTTATTCAACATTAGTTTCAAAACAATGTTTATTGAATAAAATATTGAGTTGTGTTAAAAAATATTGTAATAAATAAACAATAAATATACAATATGGCAACAACATCTTACAGCTCTATAATAGGGTGAAAAAATTGCCCTAGAAATTATACAAAACATTTTTTTTATTATATGGTATAATGAGACTTTAAATATGATAAGAATTATTATTTATACAAGAAATAAAAAAATATTTTATTAGTTCTTGTTTCTGTTTTATGTTTAATGTGATGTCAAAAATAAAATCAAACTCCAGATAGAAGTAGATATTTGATGGTGCCTTAACGCTGTTTTTTTTTTTTTATTTAGGGAGAACATAGTTTCTAAAAAGTTGACTTAAATCTTACGAGACATCTTTAAAACCTGCAAATACACTAAGATTGTAAATCTGATAGTTGAGAATAATCCTTTGTATATATTTTTCAAGAGTATTGAATCATATAATTGAAGTAATAAAAAAATATATGTTGCTAAAGAGGAAATGTTAAAATAAAGTGTTGAATTGTTTCTTATTCTCTTAGACATAAATTACATCTATGATTGCAAAGTTCATTTTATGGGAGTTGAAAGCCTTAAATGGATAAAACCTTTGAATTAATTTCAATTAAGAAATCAAGGTTTTAAATACTAATGTTTTAAATCTTTATGATGTTTAGAATTAAGTATAAGTAGAAGTTGTGATATGTTAATAGTATTAGACTAGTTTTCAAATTCATATGCTTACCAATAGATAAGTTTCCTAGAAAAAAGATTATAGTAAGAGGAATGAATAAGGAGAGGATACTATACCGAGACAAAGTCGGTATATGTAAACACACACACACTCAAGCAATGTAAAATACTCTATTTTATTTTCTTACAACTTACGATAAAAAATAGATATAGTTTTCTTTCTATACTTTCTAAAATACACTTGTAAAATAAAATATTAATATGTCTAATTAAAGAGTTTAAGGCTTTAACATAATTTACTAAAATAATATTCTCTAAAATGAAAAAAATAATATGCCATTATAAATATCAATAAATAATTTATACTTGTATATGCCGCGGGGGTAATTAAAAAGGGATATTTTAAATTATAATTGTAGTAAAAGTAAAAGCTTATAGAAATGATTTTGAGAAAGATTAAATGCTCGACTTTTAGCTAATGTAAATTACATTGTTCTCGTAAGACACGCACACACGTATGCATCCAAGGTGTGAATGAATATAAGTTTGTTAACTGAGATTGCAATAAGAGATTGCCTAAACATAAGATTGCCTTAAGCACATGGATTGAGTAGGACACGGACCCCAACGACAACTCTAAGAACATGGAACTCTGGGGGGAGATTCGATCCTCAGATAAGATCCAACCCATATAAATATCAAGCAAAGTGTTAATAAAAAAAAAATGTTAAGTGAAGCTAAATCAAATTGTCAACTTTTTGTTCAATTTTCTCAAAATTCAATTTAATTCAAAATACTTCGTTGGTGCTATCCGTTTTCAAGATGATCGCTGTGAAATTAATATTTAGAGCGTCGATTGTCATGAGGGGCTAGGAAACCCTTCAGTGATTGATCGACGCTCCGCCACCAGAACATCTCCGTCGCTATGAATACTTAATAATATTACCATCTGAAATTAGTGCTCCAACCAGTTCAATAATGTTCCGTGAAATACATGAATCATCCTGATTTATTACGCTCAACTTTAAAAGAAACGAATAACCTCCTTATGGAAAACATCATCTCCCATGTTCAAACCTCCACTTAATTAGAAGCAGCGGAAGAATAAGCCAAAATCCTAGGTAAACACTTTATTTTTTTTATGCTTTCATTCATTCCATACGTAAACTTTTAAAAAGGCAATCTCATAATTAAATAACTTTGATTTCGTAAAATTAAACTATAAAATATTCCGTAATTCATTATATTTAAAACTTATTATTGTAACTTACTATTGTAATCTCAACCTTCGTAAAATCAAATACTATGCAATTCCTCAAATTTAAATCTCAGGACTTTTCAAATATGAACATTGACCCTAATTATTATCTTATAAGTTATAACACTTATCTTCAAAAATGTAAAAAAAAAGAAATTTATATTCTATCATCCATATTTTATGATATATAATATGTTCTTTTCTGTGCGAGTGCGTAAATGCGTGTGTGTGCGTGTAAATAAAACTTTTAACCAATGTGCTTTTTTTTTATATTCAATAAATTTGTTCAGTATTTAAACAAGTCGAGCATTTCTCAAATCATTTTCTATAATTAAATCTTTATTCTATTTTCGTCTTGATTATTAATAAAGTTAGCATTTATTCGTATAATTAATTATATTACTTTAGATTTATCTTTAATAAACCTTGTTGCTTTTTAAAATGTCACTTACAAACATCGTGCCGTAAGTCGCGATGTTTATTTATTTATTGATTCCATAGTTAAGATAGAGTTAAGAGTTGGGAGGGCCTATTATAAAATATAAATAAATGTCAATAAGTTATAAATATAGCTGGAGTAAATAATTCTACCGGACGGTATGATATAGGGGGGATGATCTTATAAGTTTCTACTTGTTTAGATATAAAAACGAATAATCGTATTGGTCACAAATAACCAATGACCCGGTCCAATGCTTGGATCGATCAGTTAGTTAATCAAGCGTCTTCTCCATTGGTTATCATAGCGTCCTTTACCAGAATAGTAATTTTGAAAAACAATTACATCGCGACCCTGAGCGACCCTATTGGTCCATGCAGGGAGTTTGAGCTTGTGGGCGGGATTAGACTTCGAAATCGTTTTGATATGACGTAAGGTGATGCGAGAAGTTAAATTGTAATTAAATCATCGTATCTGGCGCCCCCTTGTATTGATAGTGAACAGTTATCGATATAAGAAAATAAATAAAGCTTTACGCTATATCATGTTTGTTTCGGAGCTCACAATCTCTATATGATCGGTCGAGTAAGCGGCAGGTTACAATACTAATTAGGTTGTTGATAAATTTATTTTTATTAAAAATAAAATGTCACTGAATGTATTTCAAGAAGTAATTTGGCACTTCTTTGATTGCTCTTTGAAAATAGAAAAATGATATGCAGTGCAATAAAAGTCTATCAAATTTGAATATTTTTTTTATATTTTTAATACTTATTTAAATTAGCTTCCTAATTCAGATCAACTTAGTAGCTAATAAATTGATTACATTTTGAGTAAATGAGATGGTGAATTTGATGGTAGACATATAGTAATGATTTCAGAGTATATTAGGACATTGATATATAGAAGTGCTTTCAGTTGAAGTTATTAGGCAATTTTGAATCATAAATCTGATGGAAAAGCCTAAGAACTTCTGGGGGCTGTAATGAAATTAGAAAATATTATATAGCCGGTGAGGAGGTTCCAAATTAATATTTTTTTCTTATTGAAATATTTTATTAAGAATATATGTAGTTGTGTTAGATATTTATTTATAAGTTGCTATATCATCCATATATAAGATATGGTTGATTTTTGCTTAATTACAAAGGAAAGATGCCAGAAAGTTTATTTTCAAATTTTTTTAAAAAGACAAATGATCAAGGTAAGAAACACTAATGAGATTAAAAAAGAACCTTGTAAAATTGAGTTAAGTGATTAGGATAAAGAATAAAATTATCTAGAAAGTTGAGTAACCAGAAGGTATCATTAGGTAAATAAGATTGTTATGATCTTGAAGAAGATCTAGCAATTTGGGAATTGAAATTGAATCAAAAGTTTCTCTAAGTTGTACAAATAAATTATATAATGAGTACACTTTTCCTGCCCTATCTAATTTAATTAATTATCTTATAGATAGTAATCACTATTGAAAATGAACTCTTTTTTGAAAATTTAAACTGGGCTATAGTAGAATGAATGGTAATTTGAATGATAAGGGATTCAACAATTTTTATTACAAAAGACTTCATTGAAATAGATGGAAAATTATCTAATCAGAAAGAAATGACTTTTTTTAAAAAAAAGTTACAGTTTAGACAAGGTAAGTATGGTGTGGAAGATTATGAATTTGGAATATTCTTAAGTAGGGTTCTAATTTGAGTGCAGTTTGAAGTTTTATTATTTCATGATTTCCTATACTAGTTCTAAAGTAGGAAAGAGAAGAATTTGATTAAATTAGAGGTTCTACAGAAACAATATGAGAATATTTTAAAAAAGAATAGGGAGCTATTTTTATGACTATAATTGTGTTAACCTGCTATTAAGACTTCTGCTTTTTATGTAACATATTCTTGCTTAAGATGTTTGGTTTAATTTTAAGTAATTTATATTTGTCTTTTATTAATTGGATAAGATATTTACTTTTATGAATGTTATAATTAACAGCAGATGAGTTGTTAATGAATGAAAACTAAGCCTCTACTGAATAAAGAGTTGAAACATTACTTTTTAAAAATAAATAAATATAAATATGTGAGAGTTAAAGATTTTAGGAAAACTCTAATAATATTGTTGAAAAAGAGATTAAGTTGGGACTATCAATCATTTTTAGTTTTTATATTAAACATTAAGTAGTCAGAGAAGTTATAAAATATCTATTAAGAAATGATATTTTTTGTTTGAAAAGAGAAAGAAGAATTGGGAGGAAAACTTTTTCCACATTAATATGAATTTGTTTATTAAATAAAAATATATTAAATAATCTCAATACTACCACATATTCTTTTAAATTCATATAAATAAAGATACAATAAAAGACAAATGACTCCCAAGATGCATTTCATGCTGAACCAGATATATTAATTTTTAATTGAGTTTTAAACTTTATATCTGAGCTAGACACAATCTCAAGTTTAGTAAATGATTAGTAATAACCATTACTATATTTATCTAAAGTGGATGGTATCAAAGACGTGAATTCAGTTAGTTTGACACTTGTAATTCAAAATGTAATTAAATAAAAATACATGAATTTATAATCCATAGGAACTTATAATGCTTATTAAAATCTGCAATTATATTTGGATAGAAGTTTGTGGATGGAATAAAAGGATGTAATTTATTAACTGAATGATAATAACTGATTTCTAATTTTAAAAAATAGGATGTTGACAATAATAGAGAAAGTGGGATAGTAAAGAATGATGATACGTATATTTTGGTCAATTTATAATATTTTAAAAGTGGATTTATTATGAATAAGCATTCTAATTTGTAGAGATATACTTGTAAATTAATTCCAGCTTCAGAGAAAAGTTTGTCTTTATTAAAAGTATAATGTAATGAGATGATTTGAGAGCAATTAATCAAAGCAGAAAACTGTTGCAAGTTAATAGTACTCATATTAGCTTCTGCAAGGCCAATATACATAATATTGTGATTTTGGTTGAATGTAAGTTTTTTTACAATGTATTGAAATATATGGCTGCAGAAAGGAGTTTGCTATTAACTGAAAGGAGACCCTTTTATTCCTCTTGGAGGCCTTAAGGGAACCGAGCAGGGCAAATTCCTAATGTCCACTCCATACATTGTTGTCATTGCAGCTGTTATTACTATGTGATTATTCATATAGTATATGAACATGGATGGGCTGCTCACCAACATGCATTGGCCAGTGTGGTGAGTTTATTGGCTTTTTACCTCTGAGTTTAAGATCAAGAAACACCATGATCTTTTTTCTCAGTTTCCTGATAAGGCAGAATGAATGTATGTGTAAATGATAAATATTTTCTAATAATTATACAATTATGACAGACAAAAATAAATCTTATTCCCAGGAGGCTGTAAAGTCACCAACCAAGGCAGCGGTTGGTGGCCAAAGATGGAGGGTGCTAAGAATCCCCTGATTCTGGACCCAGGCTGCAATTTGATGACAACTTTTTTATTTAAGTACTTACAACTGCAGATCACTTTCAAGTGAAGGAAGATTGAAAGAAATAGAAGAACTATCTTATATTAAATGGGACATTATTGGACTTTGTGAAGTTAGAAGAAAAGGTGAAGAGACAATTGATTTAAAAAGTGGATATGTACTCTATTATAAAGGCACAAATATTGGAAATACAAGTGGAGTAGGATTCATTATAAATAAAAAGTGGAAGAACAACATTGTTGAGATTGATGGTGTATCGGACAAAGTGGCAAGATTAGTTATACAACTTAATAGCAGATAATTCAGGTTTATGCCCCAACAAGTTTTCATAGTGATGAAGTAGTAGAAGATTTTTATATGGTTGTACAAAAGGCTTTTGATCAGAGTAAACAACATTTTAAAATTGTTATGGGAGATTGAAAGATGAAAGTGCTGTAGGTAATTTTGGTTATGGTAATAGAAATGAGAGAGGACATATGTGGAGTTTGCAGAAAAAGAAAAACTTTATATTATGAATTCTTTTTTGAGAAAAATGTTAAAAGGAAATGGACATGGAAGCATCCAAATGAAGGTACAGCAGAATTGGATTATATTTTGACTAACAGAAAATACACATTTCAAGATTATAATGTTCTTAATAAATTTAACACAGGAAATAATCATTGATTAGTAAGATGTAAGATACATGTTAATGCAAAACTAGAGAGACAAAAATTATTATAAAAAACAATATTTATAGTTGATATTCCTAATCTTCAGAAACATTGTAATGAATTTAAATTAGAACTTACAAATCAGTTTCAAGCATTAGTAGATTTTGAACATGATTCAGATTTAAATGAAATTAATATGAAAATAACTGATACACTTTTAAAAACTGCAACAAAGATAGCTGGTAGAAAAAAGCAGCAATTGACCAATAAAATTTCTACTCTGAGACTAAAGAATTTATGAAGAAAAGAAGGAATATGAAGATATACAAAGTGATGAATTAAAATAAATTGAATATCTCGAATTTTGTAAAATGGTGCGGAAAAGAGTTGAAAATGATATAAGAAAGTATAACTGTGAACTAGCAAGGAAAGCTGTAGAAAAAAATAAGTCTCAAGAATGTAAAACAACATTTTGGTATTGGTAGGAAATTTATATCTGCAATAAGAAAAAAAGATGGAATTATTACTAAAAAGAGAGATAACATCATGAAATGGGTAGAAGACTTTTATCCAGAATTATATAATAACAAAGAACAAGTACCTCCTATATCTATTACATCTTCGGAATTGCTCAGAATTTTAAATGAAGAAGTGAGACATGCAATTAAATGTATGAAGAAAGAAAAGGCTCCAGGTAATGATGGAATTATAATTGATATATTAAAAGAAGCAGGTGAAGAAATAGAAATTTTTTTAGCAAAGTTATATACCAAATGTCTAAATGATAAAGATGTACCAGTTGATTTGAAGAATGCAGTATTAATATTAATATTTAAAAAAGGTGATAAAGAAGATATTAGAAATTACAGACCTATCAGCCTTTTATCAGTTTTATACAAAATTTTTACCAAGATAATTACAACTTGTCTACAGAGAACATTGGATTGGCACCAACCAAGAGAACAAGCTGGATTTAAAAATGGTTTTAGTACAGTAGATCATATCCAGATATTGAGAGAAGTTATAGAAAGGACAAATGAATATGAGTTGCCTTTATGCTTTGGATTTGTAGATTATGAAAAGGCATTTGATTCTATAAACCTTTTTTTCATGATTAAAGCATGAATCATCAAGGTATAGATCCAGGATATTGTCATATTTTAAAGAATATTTATAAAAATGCAACAGCAACAATTAGATTACATAATGATACTGGGAAAGACAACATTGCGAAGGGTGTAAGACAGGGTGACTCTATATTTCCAAAACTTTTTACAGCAGTGCTACAAGAAGTATTTTGTGAGTTAAAATGGAAAGCTAAAGGAGTGAAAGTAAATGGAGATTATTTAAGTCATTTAGATTTTGCAGATGATGTAGTTGTTTTCGCAAATAATGCTTTAGAGCGACAGGAAATGTTGCAGGAGTTATCAGATGAAAGTAGGACTAAAGATAAATGTTAAAAAGACTAAAGTAATATTTAATGGATTTTCTCAAAGTATGAAAATAAAGATTGATTATGATGAGTTAGAAGAAGTTAACAGTTACAAATACCTTGGTCAGATTATTAATACAGATGGAAATGTAATGGATGAAATTAATCACAGAATTAAATTTGGTTGGAGTGCCTTTGGTAGAAATAACTTGATACTAAAAGGAAATATGCCTATGTGTTTGAAAAGGAAGATTTTTAATAAATGTGTTTTACCAATTCTTACTTATGGATCTGAGACTTGGACACTTAATAGAAGAGCAATACAGAGGCTTCGGACCACTCAAAGAAGTATGGAGAAATGCATGTTGGGAGTAACAAGAAGAGATTGAAAACACAATATATGGATAAGAGAACAAACAGGTGTTACTGACCTCAATGAAAAAATTAAAAGACAAGTGGAGTTGGGCTGGACATATTGTTAGAAGAACTGATAATAGATGGACAATTAAAATCTTAAACTGGATTCCAAGAGATTGTAAAAGCCCCAGAAAGAGACCACATGTGAGATGGATGGATGAAATAAGAAAGTGTGCAGGGATGATGTGGAGAAGAGAAGCTAAAGATCGGAGAAGATGGATTGAACTTGGAGAGACCTTCATCCTGCAGTGGATTAATAATGATTGATGATGATGATTGAAATATATAGAATTATATTCTCATCATTTTATATTTCACTTACGGAATATACACATTTTTTAAATCTTGAAGCCTGTTTATGGATTTTGTTTCCATATAAGTTTGCTTCAAAGGAACAAGAATTAATGGTAATGACTAAGCCTAGTCCAATACCTAGAAGTGTTGTTCTTTACAATGAGGAACTCTTTTTTTATTATTATTCACTTCATAGTTATGTTGAAGATTGATGTTTTCTGGAAGCTTTTTGTTGACTGCACAATGTTACAAGTAGATTTAGCTATCTTTCTTTTTTTTTTTTTAGTTTTTTTTTATTAATTTGTTTGTATTTAACATGTATTTGTGGTAGATGATGTTTTTTTTTTTTAAGTTTACTATTGCCAGATTTTTTTTATGATAGAATTCTTGAAATTCTCAGATTACTCAGTTTCAAAGTTCATTTTTAATAGCAGCCTTATTTTAATAATGTTTACTTTTTTTCTTTCTAGATGAATTATAGTTTATAATTTCAAAAATTTATTGAGTATCCTTTGAATACTCATTATTTCTTTTGTTAATTTGTAGATTCAGAAGGTAAGATGAATAAAATTTTATTTGTCCCCCCCCCCTATTCTGATGTGTTTTATCATTCCTTAAACTATTGCAAAATATAATAAGATTGTATTTAATGAAGTGTGATTTCAATTTAGAGCAAAAATATTGTGGAAGCACATCCTAAAAAGTGATTACTAAAGAAAAACCATTAACCTAATGCAAGATAGGTATATCCATTGATGTTATGTTTTATGTACAGTCATATGGAAAAGCAGAATGTCCATGTGAGGTGGCATGCTTTACATACAAATGTTTTCAAAATAAAGGTGACAATATTTTATTTGTCAGTCAATTTATTGGGGAAATATATGTTTATACAGCATAGGATCATATTGTCTATGTATTTGAAAGTGTTGGGAAAAAAATCTTCACTATAAACTTTTAGAAATGGTCTAAAATTTTGTATATTGTATTTCAAATTTTTTCTTAAGAATTGATAGTATTGATCTGTCAAAAATTTCATCATTGATATGTCTATATAATCTTCATATTTGTAGTCGATGAAATAATTTTTTTCTGGTAAAATTTTTTATAGAAATTTAATGTAAATATTTGGTATATAATTATATGTTGGGCTACTTTCATCAGCTAACACTTATTTTTTAAAATGACTTTAGAAAAATTCAAACTATACTCATATGATACAACTAAAATATGTATCACAAACTTTTAGACAAACATAGTCTTTGGATATAATTGCATTAAACTTGATATTTGATTGAATAATTCATCAGAAACATTAAAAAAATATGAGTGTTAACATTATTGTCCTGAAGATTAAAGAAGTCATTAATAAGACCAACAGTTTTAATATTACTTGACTTAATATTATTTTTTAAGATGGATGTATTATCAATTAACTTATCTTCTACTTCTAGAGAAAAAATTTTATTTAATTTAAATCCAAAATTAAAAAAAATCAGGATTAATATTATTTGTAAAAATGGAAGACAGATGAGTAGACATGGTAGAACCTGTTTTTCTATGGAGAGACTTGTAAGCTTAAATTACTATATTGTTGTTTGCTTTTGAATATAAATTAATTTTTGATAATTTCTGAATCCATTTCACAACATAATATTTAATTTTATGACTATTTAATAAATCCTCACTATTATTTCTATTGTCTGTTTCATATGAATAACTGTGGCTATTAAAGAAATTTTATTTAATAACAGTCTATCACCATCACACTTTTTAATATTGTTACTCGGTTATTTAATAGTATAATTTTTCCTAAATAATCTCAATAGAATTTACATGTTGCGATGCTGTTATCCATTGACTATTGCACTAAAGAATTAAGTAATAAGTATTAAAAAAGCATTGACTGTAATCCTTATAATCTTTGGAATAACTTGAAAACCTTCTGTTCAATTTGATTATAAAACATTTTTAAAATATTTTTCTGGAAAACGTATTTGTAAGTCAACTATATTAAAATTGAATACATTACACAATTAGTACTAACATCTACCAATGAATGGAAAGATACCAAAGCCAAAAGTCTGACTAATGTAGTCATGATATCTGAAAATTTCTGCTTTATTTACTGAGAACATTGCAATCATATTGCAGACATCATATTTATTTTGACTAAGATTTAGATAGTATATCAAGTTGTTAGTAATGCCTACAAACTAGAAAAAAAAATTAAATTACATACATAAACATGCATTTTAAATATCTTAAAGCAACTCAAAAATCTACATTACCCCATTGTAGAGAACAAATTATTTGCCAGGCTAATCAATTAGTGAATGATAAAGATTTTAAATTTTTTATTATTATTTTTTTTTAAATGCCCATATATTAACCAATTTGTATATCTATCTGAATTGGCTGTGAAAAATTTATTAGAAAAATTTAAACATATATCTATAAACATTAAAAGCAAAAGCCAAACTAGCCAATAAATAATCAAAATTACACCAAATTCACAATTCAACCAGACTATCCAAGAAAATAAACTTTAAAACACTACCAATGGTTTCACTAGTACAAGCAGAACTACAAAATAACAACATATTTGAACTAAACATTACCCACAATTCCACTTACCTCCCATCCACACTTAATATTAAATGAACTTTAAATAAGTTAATTGCTTCAGAATCATAAATTTTTAAAAATAAAGTTTTTTTAATTCTTCTTTTTATTTCATTTCTCGTAAAGAAGATAACCTTAGCTTCATCAAAATTAATAATGTGGCCTGTATCTTTTACATGAACATATAAGGCAGAACTAAGATATTTATTTTTAACCCTACTTTTATGCACCTTTATTCTTTCATTTAAACTTAAACTACTCTGATCTATGAATATCTTCTTACAAAAACGAGGAACAATATACATTGCTCCAGGAATAATCTTTCTATCAAAAATTTATTTTGGATTATTTAATAAATTATTCTAAGTAATACCCCTTTTCCAAACAATTTTCTTATTTTCAAAGAAATTACTATTTTTACATACAATTTTATAGAAAGACAATTTAAATGGCAAAGAAATAAAATTATATTTTTCTTTATTATTTACATCATTGCAGATGTTATTACTATTAAATAACATATTTTTAACAAATTTATTAGAATAACCTTATAAAATTGATTATTTTGAAACAAAGCTACTCTAGAATTATTTAACCTATTATTTTTATAACAATAATTGATTAAAGCAGCTACTTTGTGAGATACACCTTAATTCTTTACTCCTAACATAATGACTACATACCAAACAATTAATCTTTACATTTCTAATCACTAAAAGATAGAAAATGTTAATTTAAACAAAATCTAACTCCCCTCCTTCTACTACATATCTTATAAAAGGATCAAAGCAATTAAACTCATTTACTTTAACTCTTCCATTTTATCATTGTCAACTATAAGCAAACAATTATCCACATATCTAACAAATAACTTTACATATAAACAATCCTTTTTAATTAATATAAACTGAACAAATTAGGGGAGAAATAATATAACCTATTATCCATCCTTCCTTAATCTTATAAAAATTACCATTGGTAGGGTTTTAGAGTTTATTTTCTTGCTTAGTTTGCTTGAGTTGTAAATTTGGGTTAATTTTGTATATATAATATAACAAGCATGCTAACAGCTCTAAACAAGTTTATTTTATTTTTCTCTCTCTCTTTTTTTTTTTTTTGATAAATGTCACAAGAGAACACATTTGAAATCTCTATCTAGATCTATCCCCAAACTGGTTTTGAGCAGTGGCTCTCATTAGTGAGGAGCTAGAACATCCAGACACAAGATTCCAAATACAAACTCAAGCCCAGCATTTATCTAATAATTAACTATTGAGTAGAAGATTTGAAATTTTTAGACATCTATATATCTTCAAAGCTCTCCAACTCAAATAGCCATATAGGACTGAACTAAATTCAATACACTATATATTAAAAGTCTTAGCAAACTAATATAGTCAAAGCCTCAATAGCCAAACTATAATATTAATAAAATCAAGTCATATATCACATGACTTATATAGCTTGCATTTACAAATATGTAATATAACGAGCATGCTAATAGCCCTAAACAAGCTTTTTTTTATTTTTTCCTCTTTTTTTTTTTTGATAAATGTCACAAGAGAATGCATTCAAAATCTCTATCTAGAACTACCCTGAAACCAGTTTTAAGCTATGGCTCTTGTCAGTGAGAAGCTAGGACCTCCAGACATCAGATTCGGAATACAAACTGAAGTCCAGCATTTATCTAATACTTAACTATTAAGTAGAAGATCTGAAATTTTCAGACATCTATCTGACTTTAAATCCAGATCTTCAACACAAATAACTATATGGGACTGAACTAAATTCAGATACACCATAAATTAATAGCCTTAGCAATCTAATATAGACAAATCCTCCATAGCTAAACTATAATATTAATAAAATCAAGTTATACATCACGTGACTTTTGTAGCTCATATTTACAAATGTGTAATATAACAAGCATGCTAATAGCTCTAAACAATCTTTTTTTCTCTCTCTTTTTTTTTTTTGATAAATGCCACAAGAGAATACCTTCAAAATCTCCATCTAAAACTATTCCCATCTCCAAACCAGTTTTGAGGTATGGCTCTTGTCAGTGAGGAGCTAGGACTTTCATAACACCAGTTTTAAAATACAAACTGAAGCCGAGCATTTATCTAATAAACTATTAAGTAGAAGATCTGAAATTTTCAGACATCTATGTGTCTTCAAATCCAGCTCTCCAACTCAAACAGCCATATCATGTCTGGATGTTGAAACAGTAAGATTCGAATCTTAAGTTTCACCTTTTTCTGTCGTCTCTCACTGACCAGTCTATCCTGCCCAAATTTAAACTTTTTGGTATCGAATTGTGTGTGTAGCAATATTAAAAATGTATAAATATATGTAGAATCCAGCATAAACACACACACATTTTGATCTCAAATTAAAGGCAATAAATAGGGATAAAATAATATAATTTAGATTTCTTTTAGTTATATATAATTTTGTATAATTTTAATCATTTATTTTGGATTATAAAGTTTGTATTTATTGCTTTGTTTAAATTTCATTTAATAATTCTAAAAAAATCTGATGTAATATTTAATTAAAAGTTAAAATAATCTTATGTTCCCTTTTTGTCTTTGAAATTTAAAAGCATCGGTCAGTGATAGATAATAGATTAATTAAAGAAAAATTCCCCAAAATGTAATTAGTAAATGTAAAATGTAAACAATAGAATGGCAGCTTTCTTTAATTAAAACCAATAAAATACATTGATTATCCTCAGGGCAGATTAAGTAGAACCTAAAAATACCTTAACAAAAATGTGAAAGATCAAGATAAGAAAAGAGGCCATCTTAGACTTGCTGGAGACATTTACTTAAACTTTAGCTTGGCTCTCGATCACTGAGAGTCTCCAAAATATAAAAATAATTTGTTCTTGCCAAGGTATGACTGAGTAAAGCACCTAGATTATTCTCCATTGGGAGATGGCCTATCGGATGCCGAACTTTCCATTGCCCGTCATAAATTCACCATGAAGATCTGCTGCCTGAAATAAATGAGAAAGCTGCTGCTGCTGTGAAAGTAAATGAAATATAAATACAAGAAAGAATTGCCACTCATGAACTTTTTGCTGCTAAACTAATGGAATCAGAAAACTTCTTATAAAACAAGTACCTGTCTGTGTTCAAACTCTAGAGTACTCTAATAATATGCTATAGCACTTCTTCATATTACTTATCTAAATTATAAAATGTAAAAACTATCATTTGTATAACTAAAATTGAATAATTAATTTAATGTGTAAATTTCTCTAATAATCTAGCTTACCTCACTCTATCTTTCTTGGGTGCATATTTCTCAAATCTACATTTTATCTATCGTTATTATTTAATTATTGCATGCTCATAATTGTCTCAATTTTCAAAGTTTAAATCTATGATCGCTTGGAACAATGAATGCATGTCAAATTTTCATTAATATTTGCTTTCATAACTAACTTAACTTTCATATAAATCGGCACGCATTCAATGCATCATTTATTGTAATGCAGGGGTCTACTACTTCGCAAATGGCTGACGTATTAGTTATAATAATTCCCAATTTATATATGTTTTGTATTTATTAAATCATCATGAATAATTCCAGAAAACATTTCTTTGAGAGTCACCAACGTTCTTTAGTAAATGTTGATAATGTAGGGCCGAATTAGAAATCTATTTAAATCTTATCATAATCGTTTATACTTATACATGTGTTACTTTTAAAGACGCGATGATCTATTCTGCCATAAATATTCTGGATTCTTCAGGGTTGAAATTAACCCCAGTTGTCCTACACAAGCGGACATAATAAATGCTCCCATAGGATTTGACCCGTCATGCAGCCAGCTGGCAAATTGCGACACGGACCGCTTGTCCCTGGTTATGCTTATGTGACACCTTACTTCGTCGGGCCGAGGCAGAGACCAGCCCGACAGTCTTATAAACTCATTCGCAGCATTGCAGTTTCAATATACTGCCATTCCATATCGCCTTTCTAAAGCATACCACATGTTCCTTTACTTAATTTTATTATTCTATATATCACTCCACCTCTGCATTATCTTCGTAATTCACTCTCAAATAAATGTTTGCCCTTAGTCATAAAATAAATATTTTAATTAAATAAATATATGTCCACCGCTACTCTTAAATCTTACTTTAGACTCTTGCATTGCAAAGGTATAAATTCCCCAAGGCATGCATTAGAAATACTTACTCGAGAATTTTAGGTAGCTAGATTATGCCTTCAAATAAATGTATTCCTTTTGTAAACATTACAGTATCGGAAATACCGCTACTGAAGTCCTCAATATTAAATAATGTATAAATAAATAAATAAATGTATTCTTTAAAATATAATAGTATTGCAAATCCCGCTAATGAAGCTTTGAATCCATAAAATATTATTAGTAAATGATTTTCTTATTAAAATGTGTGAATAAATAATTTTAAACTATATGTCTGCAGTTATGTTTCATTTATTCGATACCCATTCTATATAATATTTCCTCGATTATGTAAATAGGAATGTTTAATTAATATTAGTTTGATTATTGGCTAACTCGAGAATAAAATCATGAATCTCTTGCATATCCCTGACCACCGTGCCTAAGGAAATATTTACTGTCGCATCAGATGCGTTGTTTCGTGGATTGTATTGTGGAACTGATAAACTATGTTCGAACTCGGTAACACGGGTGGCTTCGCTACCTCGATGGTGCTGCTATTCTGTGTGGTGATCGAATTCTGCACTATGTTTATGAGTCACACATTTTCTGACTGTCACAATGTCCTAGCTCCTCAGTGCTAAGAACCGTAACTCAAAACCAGTTTGGGGATGGAGATAGTTCTAGACAGAGATTTCAAATGCATTCTCTTGTGGGATTTATCAAAAAAAAAGAGAAAATAAATAAATAAAATAAGCTTCTTTAGAGCTATTAGCATGTTCTTTGTATTACATATTTGTAAATACAAGCTATATAAGTCACATGATGTATGACTTGATTTTATTAATATTATAGTTTAGTTGTTGAAGCTTTGGCTATATTATATTGCTAAGGCTATTAATGTATGATGTATCTGAATTTAGTTGTCTCATATGTTTATTTGAGTTGGAGAGTTGGATTTGAAGACATATAGATGTCTGAAAATTTCAGATCTTCTACTTAATAGTTAAGTATTAGATTAGTGCTGGACTTCAGTTTGTATTTTTAATCTAGTGTCTGGATGTCCTAGTTCCTCACTGATGAGAGCCATAGCTTGAGACTGGTTTGGGGATGGAGATAGTTCTAGATAGAGATTTCAAATGTGTCATTTATTAAAAAATAAATTAAATAAGCTTATTTAGAGCTATTAGCATGTTCATTACATTAATATTTGTAAATACAGGCTATATAAGTCACATGAAGTATTACTTGATTTCATTTATATATTTATATATATTGTAACAGGCACATGTGCTGTTACATTATTCTAATAAATAAAATTAGAAATATAAATAAAAAAAAGTTTGCAAATAAAAATTTGTTTATAAAAATTGAAAATTAAAAGTCATGTAAACTCATGTGTATATATATAAAATCACACAGATGGAAAACTTTTAGAACTATCTAAAAAAGAAAAAAAATGAGAGAGAAAGTAAGGAAAAATAAATATTTAAGAAAAGTATTTAAAAGTAAATCAAAGTAAAAAAAAAAATGTTAAAGATTGAAAGATAAGATTTCTTTTAAGAATGTACAAAATTTAATTACATCTATTGTGTAAAAGGCTAAAAATGGAAATGATTATTTTTAATTAGTCTAAGTAAACTAGCCCTTGGGCATCTCAAAATTTATGATTAAAGGTCAGATAGGAGATAAAAACAAAAGAATAATCAATAAAATCCCTCAGGAAATGAACCATAGTGAAAGAATCATCATCATCATAACATCATGTTCAGTTAATTCAGAATTTTGATATAAAAAGGAAAAGATTGGAAATAAAATTCAGTTCCAGGAGAGTTGAAGGAGAAGGGATTGAAAAGATGCACTTTCAATCCCTTAAGTTTTTCCAAAAGAAGAAATGAAGTATCGTTTTCCTATATTGTGGACCCCAGGACATCAGGGTCCTGCAAAGAGCTACACTAGCTAGAGCAAAGGACCTCCAAATGAATACCAACAGAATGGTTAACAGCACATCAGTTTCCTCAGAATGTCATGGGAATTAGAAATAACACAGGATCCAAATCACAAGCAACTATAAAGCATGGACTTTTAAACTGTAGGAACTCTATACAACTCATGAACTTTGGATATAAAACTTTTTCCAGTATTTAAATAGAAATATGAATTCCTATCTGACCAAACTAAATCATTAATTAATAATTATTTTTATTATATGTATTTTTAAATCATTTCCATTAATTTTTTTTTCTTTTTGAGTGTTTATTATGATTTTTTTATTAAGCTAAAACTTTTAAATAATGTTAAATTTAAGTTGGGTGTGGATGGCTGCATAGATTCGCAAAGTAATGTTAGTATAAGAGATGGTTAATCACGGGTTATTTGTTTCACAGTTAAATTGGATTAATGGGTTGGATGTATTGGTGTAATTAGTAAATGTAGTATGAAGATCCGCTATATCCTGGATCACATTATATGCGACACTTGGCAAAATAATCCCATTTCTTATTGACCATCAGAGGCAAACAGTATTCCCTGCTCCTTGGATCACCCCTTTAGCCTATGAAATGGGATGGTAAGTTGGCAAAAAGGACAGCAATCCCTTCCTATGGAGTTTTTTTATTATTATTATTCTCACCAGACAGACAAAGCATTCCTATACTGGATGAGGGACATTTCTTCTGTAATCATGCTGTTCAGATGTACATTTCTGACAGTGTGGTATTGTGCTGTCATATTCATGCTACATTGAATACATCGATATATCAGATAGATTGCATTAGTTTCACTGCAAATTTTTGCCCTAGGATTAAATAAGGGATGTAGATTTTCTTTTTTGAGTGCAATCTATATAGTCTATCCATACTCGACATTCTAATCAAATATTAATTAATCCATCTGTGTGAACTTCTAAAATAAAAAGTTAAGATGTAAATTAAACCAAATTCTAAATTAAACATTATACTAAAATAAATAATTCTGAATTTTATATATGTGTAAAATAAATGTTTTTGGGTATTGCTAATCTAGCAGTGGCTGATTCTTTTTTTTTTTTTTTAATTATCTTTCTTTCTTTAAAATAAAATATACATTATCTCTGCTGCTCTACGAGCTAGCGGCATGGGCTAACAGTCATAAATAATTATAAATAAAATAAAGTTGGATCTCACAATGCATATCTGCCTTCTATATAAATATTCTAGTTCAAATAGCCTGGTGGCACCCTTGTTCAGCAGATACAATAAGAGTCACTTTGTCCCCGACAGATATAATATATTTCACTTATATATATATATATATGTGTGTGTGTGTGTGTGTAATTACAAGATTACATATATAACTTTGAAGAAATACAGACATTCAATAAGAATATCATTACATATATATGACTTTTAATTATGTTAAAGCCTCTATTGCATTATGACTCAATTTTAAATATCTTAACTCATTAAAGTATTAACGCAACCTTGACTATAAGATGAACAAATTGTGTTCTGATAAGTCTAATAAACAAACATATGAGCAGTGAAACTGAGTTTAGCTATAGGAAAAAAAAACATTATAAAAACAAATATACTTTTGTTTTACCCTTATTCTATAAATTTGGAATTTTTACACCTGCTTTATTTTTTAACACTACTCTTGAATCATTTTTATCATTTTGTCAGGCTTTTCTCTTAATCTATTTCTTTTTTAATTTTATATCCCCATCCCTTTAAAATGTTCAGTGCTGATGCACTGAATATAATTACATCAACATATCAGTTTTTTTAATGATTATTTATTATTCCTATTTATTTAAACATTATCATTTTAATACTATATAGTCATTTATTTATCTCATTCGAAATAAATCCATATTTAATTTGGGACTTCAATCATTTATGCATTTTTTTTTATAATTTCTACATTGCTTTACATTTTGTTTATATTGCTGTTTTTGTTTTGTTTTTGTTTTTTTGCTTATGTATTTAGTTCATATGCAGTACTTAAAGTGCTCATTAGAGGTTTATTGGCAAATGGATGGATATGATAAAGATTACAAAGGATAATTGATTTAGAACCAACAAATTAATGAGAGAATGGAGATGAAATTTTTTTTAGAAAGTATAAAAGAAAAATGGAAGACAATATTTTAACAAGATTGTTAAAAAGCATTTAAGAAAAGAGGCAGTAAAGATTAGCTGAATAGAATTAAGCCTGAAATTAGATGAACTTAATAAAAAGCTAAATAGAGAAAATTAACAGTGCAAAAAGAGAAAATTGTGAAAACTTTTGAAAATATATGAAGAATAGAATTAAAAAGAGAAATGTATTATGTTATTAAACATAGAGAGAAGAGAGTTGAAGTATAAAGAGAACTTTCAAAAAGTAATTTGGATGAAGGAAATTTGGTATGTAAATATAATTCATTACAGAACTTAATTTAGAGAAGAAGATGGATGAAATGATGGATGCAGAATTGAATAGACTGATATATTGATTGAAAAAAATGAAAGTAAAAAGATTAGATATTATGTTAGTTGAAATAATAAAAGATATGGGAATATATACAAAATTTAGCATAAGTTTTAAATATTTGAAAACCAGGCACTCTTCACAAACCTGGAGCTTCATTGTAAATATAGGGGATTTGAACTCAGACTTTCAAGCACCCACCAACTATCCACACTATGTCATACAACTGATACACATGACCACACACATGTAAAAAAGATAAATAATCACCAATATACATATTTCATGCTAAACCAGCACTCATCAGTTGGTCCAGATTATCTCCCACACATATATATATAATCAGTGCTCAGTATATATTAAGATAGCAAATCTTCACACTTTAATGGACAGGTTTCAATCCACTCCAACCTCCAACTTTTTGGCCATCCATATCATTGAAAATCTGATGATGGAAAGCCAAGTCCTATGCTGATGTCAACATTAAGCTCCAGGTTTGTGAAGAGTGCCTGGTTTTCAAATATTTACATATAAGCTTGTATTCTGACCATCCCTCTTCTATGTATTTAAATGGATAAGATCCTATACATGAGGGGTCAGAGTGACTTCAGATCAACATGGACTTGGCAATCATGTTGGTATCAGCACAGGATTTGGCTTTCCATCATCAGATTTTCAATGATATGGATGGCTGAAAAGTTGGAGGTTAGAGTAGATTGAAGTCTGTCCATTAAAGTGTGAAGATTTGCTATCTTAATATAAACTGAGCACTGATTATATATATATATGTGTGTGTGTGTGGGAGATGATACTCTGGACCAACTGATGAGTGCTGGTTTAGCATGAAATATGTATATTGGTGATTATTTATTTTTTCTACATGTGTGTGGTCATGTTTATCAGTTGTATGAAATAGTGTGGATAGTTGGTGGGTGCTTGAAAGTCTGAGTTCAAATCCCCTACATTTATAAGTTTTAATGAAATTATAAATAATAATAAAATTCCACATGAATGAAAGGGTGAGAGAATTAAATAATTATATAAAAGATACAAATTTTAGGTTGTTAACATATAAATCAGTAGCATAAGTTCCATGGTTTATAAATTATTTATGTATATTTTGATAAATAGGATTAAAACTTGGACGAAAGAAAGTCACATTTTGGAAGAGATTCAAAATGGATTTTATACCAGAAAAAAGATATGTGATTATTTCCTTATTGTATCTTAGTTGATTAAAAATGTTTTATTCAAAAAACAAACTATTTTTTGTTGCATTTTTAGTTAAAAAGCTTGTGATAGGTGGATAGAAATATGTTGTGGAGAAACCTTGAAAATATAGAAATAGATTTAGGGTTGTTAATAATAATTAAAAGTCTTTACAAAGATAAATTTTATGTGTATAAATTGGAAAATATAGAATCAGTAAAAGTTAAATGTGAAATTGGGTTGAAATAGGGATGTGCATTATTATCTCTTTTATTATTTATTTTGTTTTTAAATGAACTGGAAGATAATATAGAAAGATTAACAATAAGGGTGGGAATTTCTACAGTTGGAACCAAAAAAATATGTAAGGTGATAGCTATAAAAATTTTAAATTGTATTGTTTAATTAATAAAAAAATAAAAGTAAAAGAGAGTCAATAGACATTGATTGTCTCGAAAAAGTGGAAGAATGCAAATATTTATGAACTTTGTTAAATGGAAAAAGAAATTATATAGATAGTTGAGAAGTAGAACTGAGATAAAAAAAAAAAATAGGGAGTGAAAATAAGAGATATGGGAAATTCTTTGGAAAATAATGATGGTGCCTGCTTTAAATTTTGGAAATGATGAGTTTTGTATTGGTCAAGGAAAGCAGAAATTTGTATGTAGAATACAAATTTGGAAAGCAAATAAGATTATTGAAGATGAAATGGGGTGGGCTTCATTATTAGTGAGGAAAATCAAAAGTAAATTTAAAAAATTTTACAATACGCAAAATTATTAAATAGGCAGTTTATTTCCAGGTATTTATATAAAAAATGGAATGAAAACAAGGAGAATTTATTACAGATATGTAATTGTGAGGAGTGAGAAAAGAGAAAAAAATCAGTCCGTGAAAAAGAATTAAAGTTATAGAAGTAAACATGAGCATAATTTGGAATTATATAAGAATAAAAAATATATAAAATATGAAAGAATGTAGGATAGTACTAAAGGTGATTTATTGTTGTTTGGTAAAAGAGCAGGAACTTTAGATGTTAGAGAAAGAAGGCAAAAGGTAATAAAGATTTGAAATATAGATGTAAATTATGGGAAAATGGGAGAGAAATTATTGGAAATTTATTTTCAGAGTTTAAGATGGTGAAAGAGAATTAGAAAAAATTGTGTGGAGAATTAAGACAGTTGAAGAGGTAGAAATTTGATGCTCTTTTTTGCATGTGTACTTTTTTAGTGAAATTAGGAATTACAATGACAGGTGATTGGAAGAATAGAAACAGCTTTTAATAAAATGAGATAAATCAAGTCTAGAGAAATAATTGATCGATAAGAAGTAAAAAGTAGGTGAGTTTATTGGAATATAAAATGAGTTTTGAGAGAAGGAATGTTTTTTTCTGGATAAAGATATATACTCTATGCACAAAAACTGTTGATTTCATTTAATGAAATGTTACATGAAAACATCATATGTAAATAAGCATTTATTTTTATATAGCACATGTTTACAATTGTATTACATTCAAATATCAGTCTTTCAAGCTAATTGTGCATACGCTTTTGCGAGTGTTAATAATAATAAATGAATACTTTCCTCTCCAATACAAGATATAGTATTTACGCAGGAATAAAATGAATCCACTTATTCCTACGACTCAAATGCTTATATATGAGCAAATCTGAAATACTGGCAAGGAAAGCATGAGGATGGAACACTCACTTTAAATTACTATATACGATGTCTGAATGAATGATGTCGGTGAGTTTTGTTTAACAAACATTTTTTTTATTATATGATTTCTATTTTTGTCTCATTCACATACATTCCAAATTATTTGATTATCTTTTTTGCAAAAGTAAGACAATAAATATCTGCATTCTGGTTTTCAATACACTTTCTTCATCTGTAAGCAAGTATTTCCTATTTTCTCACTAAAAATGTTTTAGGCTGAATGCGAGCCGCAAATACACTATTGTCTTCATTTTTTTAAGCAGATTTGAATCTTCATCCCTATAGTTTCTTTCAGAAGAGCAAAAATAACAACAGTTCATTGGGGCAAAAATGTTGTCAATGTGGACAGTGACATGTGACATACATTATTATGCAACAATACAATGTTAGTGTATTAGTCCAAATTTTGTTGCAGATATCCTAACACTTGTGGTTGTGCTCTTCCATGAGTTGTCCCTTCACTCATCTTGTACAAACTTTTCAAAACCCATGTCTGTCATGAATTAATTCACTGTTATTCATCTATTTAACAGAATCAATTCACATGCATGGTCTATGTTGTCATCTTTCCTGAACATGGATGGGTGTTTGACTTTTTTTTTCATGGCTAACATTTATGCAACATTCCTTGAATTGTTCTACCTATTCATACACACTTCTTTGTGGCAAAATACTATGCACAAAATCTTACATAAATATCATCACCAGATGTACTCTCAGATAAAAAAAAAAACAAATCACTATATGATGTTTTATATAAATCATAAGTAGGACCAGTCTTTATTTCTCATATCATAATCATATTTGAATTGATAGAGCATACTCAAAACTTCACAGCAGTGACTGGTGGGAGTGTGGCCAATAAAAGTTTTCATATAACTGAAGTGTGGATAATTTTTGACTCATCTTTATATTTTATTATTCTATTTTCAGGATGGTATTTCAAACTTTAGGCCCAGATGCAAAAATTTTTAATATATGTGAATACTATTAAATTGAAACTAAATTTAAATAAACTACTCCTTCAAAATAGTATTAAACAATCTGGCCCATGAATTTGCCTATGAAATTAAACTTTCAAATTATTGTGTAGCATAAAAATTCCAGCTGATCACCTTCCAGAACCATTATTATTATAACTATAATAATCATCTTCTTTGACTAATTTCCAAACTCCTATATTATAAACAGTAACCCTTGATTTTCATAAATATCAAACCAATGATTGATTATATTTTAAATCATGAATAAGTTATAAAGTATTCTTTTAATATTATATTATTGCAACAAATATGCTTAAGGTAAAGATGAAATAATTCAAGACTATTAATACTTTTAATCTACCACTTTAAATATTTAAAGACTTATCATGCTCCAAAATTTAATCACTTTTTGATTTGATATTTAAAAGGTTGATAGATTATTGTTATAATATAAAAAGTTATCAATTACCGATAGACAGGCGGATGAGTTTTACACATTCAGAAACAATTATACTAGGGAAATGCTGGTAAATTATAATTTGAAAGTTTGATTTCGTGGTTAAATTTTTTGGTTAGATTATATAAAGTTGTACAAAAGAGTGTAATATTATTTAAGTACCAGTTTATTGGCATTCATATATAATTTCAGTTTAATGTGTGGCACTAACTTTCAGTTACTTAGATAATATGTTAACTCTGCCTTAAATATGTTTGCAATAGTGCAGGGTGATTTAATGTATAAGGATTTTTATTATAAAAAATCTAATCAATTTTTGTTGTGATGTTTATAAGATTGAGGAATTAGTTTTATGACATGAAAGAATGGCAATCATCAATATCCATCAGAAGATGAATGTTAAAGACTTAGAAAAAATTATTCATTTGAGTGACTGGTTGAATTTTTACATCAAACTATAATTTCAAAAATTAATTTCATTAATAAATTCACTGACTGTTTTATTTAGTTGTTATATATATTGTAATGGGCACATACGGCGTTACATTATTTTTTTTATTAAACATGAAATTAAAATAAAAAGTTCGCATTAACATAAAAATTGAAAATTAATTCTATCTTAAACTCGTATATATATAAAATCGCACAGATGAAAAAAGTTATTAAAATAAAACTTTATTAAAAATAGAAAAAGTATTTTAAAAGCAAAAACTTAAAAAGATTTAGAGATAAAAATATATCTTTAGGTTTGCAAAATAATTTAATTAATTCTATTGTATAAAATGGAAATGATTGTTTTATAAATTAGTTGAAAAGAAAATTAGCCCTTGGGGCTCTTATATAATTAAAAAGTCAGAGGAAAGATATAGATAAGAGAATAAAAAGAATTAGCTTGACCAATGGAAGTCCCAAGCCTCAGCTCGGACCCTAATGAAAATGATGGATTAGTGATGTTTTGTTCGTTGAATCCAGAGGATGATTATAAAAGCAAAAAAATATTGAAATTAAGGATAGTGCCAGACAGTTCCAGCTTGATTGTTTTTGAGAGGTGTGATAGGACACACATATCACCTTCTCTCTCTCTATTTTAAAAAATGAAATGACTGTGATACTGGAATGGTACAGCTAAGGCCACCTCCAGAACATCAGACCGGTCTTCCAATAGGGACATCGTGGGAATTGGCACCAAGAACAATGACTCTTCTACTGTAAGCTATTGAACTGAACAATTTTAAAATTTAAAAGTAATTAAGAACTTTCGTCAAAATTTGACAAGTTTAATAAACAAGCTAAATCTAATTTTTATAAAATGAACTATAATCTGACTTTTTCAAATCAATTATTGTTTAATTTTTTTTCATTTAAGTTTGCCAAAAATCATTTCCATTTTTTTTTTATTACTATTTATTGTAGAAATTATTAAATGCATTAAATTTAAGTTGGGCATAGACACTTGCATAGATTTGTTCATGTTTAATTACATTTTTGTTTTCATATATGATTAAAATATATAGACATTCGGTAAATAATGATATCTTACATTGAATATCTAAAATGTATTTATTCAGATGTCTTTTTAGTTATTGGTGTCAATGCGGCATCTTATGATGAATGCCATTGGGTTTCTAGAGAATTCCCTCTGCAATTACATCAATGACTTTATATTTTGATCATTTATGTTTATGTTGAGATGTTTTTGAGCGTGTAATCTATGTAATCGGTCTATACACAACATTAAACAACAAACTTTTATAAAATCCATCTGTGTGAATTTATATAAATGTTAAATTTAAGTCAGGTGTGAATGGCTATATAGATTTGTAAAATTATATTAATTAATTAGGGGAGGGTAATCTTAGGGTATTTGTTTTGTAGTTAAATTAGGTCAATAGATTGGATATATTGGTGTAATTAGTAGATGTAGTATGAGATTCACTACATGCAGAATCACAGTATATGCCACACACACCCTCTTTGCCTATGGAAGTGATAGTAAGATGAAACACCTTCCCTTCCTATGGAGTTTTTATTTTTATTGTTCTTCTTGCCGACAGATGTAGCATTCCTGTTTGGTTGAGAGTCAATATCTTCTTTAACCATACTGTTCAGATGTACATTCCTGACAGTATAGTATTTAATGTTGTCGTATTTTCATGCTACATTGAATACATCAATGTATCAGATGGATTGATGCCGGTTTGACTGCGAACTTTTGGCCTAAGGTTAAATAAGGGATAGAATATTTTCTTTTCAAATACAATTTATGTAGTTTATTCATACTTGACAATCTTAAAATAAATATAAATTCATCTGTGTGGATGATTTAAAATTTTAAAATAATAATTTAAATTAAAAGTTAATATTAAAAAAATAATAAATGTTATTCCTCAAATTTAAAATGATTATATATGTGCTTTAATTAATGTTAATCGTGTGTTAATTACTGGCAGTAGCTTTTTTTTTAAATATATATTTAAGATATAGATTAAACAAAGTTATATATTATTATCTCTGCATCTCCACTGAGCTAGTGACTTGGGCTAATGGTCTAAATATAAAATGGGATCTTAACTTATGTATCTGCCTACTATATAAATTTTCTAGGTTCAAATGGCCTAGTGGCACCCTGTAGTGCAGATATGGTAAGACTCCTTTATTCCAGACCATATATATATATATATATATTGTAATGGTACAGACTTTAGGGATGCACTTAGGGTGATTCATCCCAAAATAAACAAAATATAAAATTTAATATAAAAGGAATAAAAGTAATGAGCATAAGATTATGCTGAGATCAGCACAGCTAACTATTTTAAATATAAGTATGTTAACTATAAGCTCACCAGCATTATCCAAAAGTAATACTCATTCATCATCATGAATGATCAACAATAAAATCAACAGTCAATCTTGCAACTGGGTTTGAAATGGGTCTGCTATAGACTAGGCTAATTATTTAACCTTTGCCAGCTTGGAGCTGATTACTTAAACATTAATTTTGATGCCCAAACTTAAGTGCTAATCCAACAGAATATATAACAATAAAAACAATAATGTTGGGATATTAAAATATGCTGATCATCATCATTGCTCTGACCACTTAGTACAATTAATATACTGTCCAAGAAGAAAATTAATTTCTAAATTAATACTAAACTAAATAAAATGTGCATGGATTTTAAAGAATATACGCTTTGCATCAATCCAGGATCATCATTAACTGGATACCCATAAACTTGAATATAACCCTGTTTTATATAATGGACCATTATGCATGAATCTACCTCAGATAACACAAGCTCTACATCTGATACTGTGAGCAAGAGATGATGTAACATATATTGTAAAATTATTTAGGATTGAATAAGTCACTAGAATAATTTTAACAATTTATTAATAACAATAAAAAATGAAATTAAGGTCTTCAGAATATGGCTATACATATATAAATTAAACCTGATTTTGATTAATATACAAAACATAAGCTATCACATTGTGATTTACATATATTGCAATAAGTTTACTTAAAACAAGTAGGTCAATAAACAGACATGCAGTATAATAATTTCTGAACATATCTGAATTATGCAATAACAAAATTTGTTTTACATATATGCATCTACCTGATATGCATTTATATATGAACACAGACATGCAGTATAATTTATGAACATATCTGCATTTACATAAACCTATAAATGAAATTCATTTGTTATAATACATAATTAATGACTGATATAATATATATATGTGTGTGTGTGGGTCTGCACATTAACATTTATAGCATATATTTTAATTTGTCAAAATAATAAAATTATTAAAAATACATTTTTCACACTATATTTTTAATAGTAAAAGTCTTTTTCCTTTTTTTAAAAAAAAATTATACCTTTGACAGGTTACTTTTCATTAATTGTAAACATCTTTAAAAAATATTCCAAAAGTTCCTTTGTTTTCCAATCTAGAAATGCTTTAGAAATATATCTTTTCTTTTATAAAATATAAAGTTAAGTAAAAATTATTTTACTTGTTTCACTTGTAAAATGTCATTTTTAAGACATTATTTAAAATAACTCACCAGCTGCATTTTATATACATACAATGCTGCACATTTATCTGTGGGTCTCTGCATATAACTAAAACAGCATATGTATAACTATTTTTTCAGCATGCTGATGGTTTCTCTTAGTAAGCTGGTCCCATTTTAAACAGTAGAATGGCTTATAGTTATAGGAAAAAATATAATTCAGGTAATTTCTGACATCTAATCAGCTCCATTTAGTCTAGGATTGGATAGACTTCAGGCAATTTAGTTGCTTTTGTACACATTATGGCTATAAAACACTGGAAGTTGGCCCTTTTCCTCCATGTTAATTCAAATTTCAACATAGTAAACTATAGAGCAGCTGCTGGACTTGCTTTACTTGCCTTTAGTTATATTAGAACTCTTAGGAACTACTCAGAACCATCCTCTAATTTGTTTTCAGCCCTTTTATAGTCAGTGTGAGGGGAAAAAATACATTAGTTAAAAATATTTTTTCCTATCTTGATTGAAAAAAGTTAATGACTCTTTTCAATTCACTTTAGTCCTTTGAAAAACCAGTTTGTGGAATTTTATCAAAATATGTTACACAAGCATTACTAAAAAAAAATATTTCTAAAATAGATAGTGGAATTTTATAATTACCAGGATATCAATTGTAACATAAAAACATGCTTGTTTTAATTTCAAAATTAGAATTAATAAAATATTAATTAGACCTTTTTTTAAATGTTTAATTTGTAATAAAAAAATTAAATTCAAAATTATTTACTCTTTACTATTATTCTAAAGTAATGTAGAAAATATCTACAAAAAAAATTTGACTATGTTTATTTCTACTTTTCCTTTCAATTATATATATATATATATATATATATATATATATATATATATATATATATATATATGCATATTACTATGTTGTTGTATGCTATGAAACGCATAATGGTTTCAATATATATATTGTAACTTCAAAAATGCAGAAATAGGATCAGACAACAATATTTAAACCCTAGATTATCAACTTAAACCCTTCTAGCAGATTGAAAGTCATCAAATAGGTCAAATCAAATTGTAACATATAAAAGTAAGTGAATGATGAGATGATTTATCATGTAGGCTCAACATGTATAGACTCAACAACAATACATGTTGTTAAAGTAAAATGTCATATAATAGCTAAGCTCAATAGGTTTATGCAATAAATGTCATATGCTACAATAAAAAGATATGAAGGGGAAGCATTTATAATAAATAATTTAATACAAATCAACATTATTATTAAATAAAAAGGAGAAATCTCAACTCACTCTAGCATAAATAAATTACTCTTAATATTGTGAACATATACTATTGAGGTTACATTTACATTTCTTTTTTCTACAACATCTACTGCAACTACCATATTTTATCCATCTATCAGTATCTTCTAAGCATCTCATTGATTTGAGCAGATAAAACGTTATTGAATTCTTATAAAATTTCAAATGTTCTTTAAAAATATGTTTCCCTTAAAATCAATCTTTTGAATGTAATTTCTTCAATATCAAAATAAATGGAATATAGTTTAAACAAATCAAGATATCTTAGGGTAATATGATCTTATTTAAATGTAAAATAAATTATCTTTAACTCTTCAGATTTATTCAGTATTGAGTAAAATCCTAGAAAATAAAATAAATAAGACATACCCTTTGGCTAATTTAATGTCTTATCATAATTCTGATAATAACAATACCATTTCTAACTTAAATAACATAAACATATCTCTTAATTTTAGAATAATATAATGAATAATCTAGAACAGTGGTCTTCAACCTTTTCACACCTGCGGACCGGTAAAAATAAGGATAAGGTTTCGCGGACCGCCAAAAATAAGGATAAGGTTTCATGGACCAGCAGAAGTCTATAGATAAATTTTCTTAAAGATGTAAACAGCTTAGCCTTAGATGAAGTTATATATATATATATATGGAGTTTGTATAATAAAAAACTTTTTTTTTTAATTTTGAATTTTTTTAGAAAAGTAATAAAAAATTTAATTTCCCCCCCCCATAAACATCTGTGATAACTAGAAAAACAAATTAATTTATGTATGACTGATTAGATTTTGTTGTTTCTTTTTTTTTAATCAGGTAAAAGTGCAATGAAAAAAATAAATAAAAATTGTTTATATTAATTAACATCTTATTATTTTGTTATTAAAACTTTCTTGCCAGTCTATCGCGGACCAGCAAAACACTTCTATGGCCCGGCACTGGGCCGCGAACCGGTGGTTGAAGACCACTGATCTAGAATTACACTCAGATATGAATAATGGGTAAGAGACTTAATAGCTATTCCAAATAATCTACACTAAATCTACTTAAACAACTTATAAATATGAACAAAATTTTTGTAAATTAAATTTTATCACAGAATAATAAATATAAATTTTAAATATAAAAATGATTTAAAATAAATATGTAAAATGATTGGAAATAAGCAAAGCAATTTAGTTAATGACAAATCCAATTATATTTCTTAAATGGTCTGCTAATGCTTAAATAACTCAATAAAGTGGTTCTTACTAGTTTCAAGGTTATGTATTCTTTTAGGAAATGCACTTAAAATAATTTATAATATCTTATAAGTATTCAGATTTCTAGTCAATATGTGGAATGATTTCTGGCATGATATGTGGAATGATGTGAACAGACAACTATGAGAAAACAAAAACAAATATTTATTCTAAAAAAAATACAAAATTACAATTTTCCATATTTGAATCCACAAAGCAAAAGACTTTCACAATGTTACTTCATTTATGACAGAAGAATTTAAAAATTTGCATCATGTTTTATAAAAAAAATTCAATTGGATTAACCAAAATAATTCAGAAGATCAAAATAAACTTTCTATTGATTAATTATCATAAAGTTTTCACTTATCATTGCATTCATAAAATGATAATAACCTTTATAAGTAGTACTCTTTTATGAATGTTTAACATATTCAAGAATAATATTAGCTTACCAATCCAGCAATGAAGGAATGATAAGAAAGATGTATATTGTTTATTTATAATGAATTACACTTTAAAATTAAAAAATTAATTATTTATTGTAATTAGTCCTCATTATTAACAAAGCTCAAATGTAAGATTTACACTGAATTATTCTCATTTAAGACAACCAAGAATGCTATAGAGATAAGGTAGAATTCCTCAATATCTTGATAAAACCACTAAAATTCCAGGTAAAGCCTTGGTAGAATATTACACATGCTTAACTAAACATATTACAAACAAAAATCATCTTCTGATAATTAAGTATGGCAAAGTGAAACTATGATGGCATAACTCATAAGAATGCGTCTTGCATTGTTAGCCGAGAGGTATCGCAACTGCCATGCAAGCAAGTAGTTGTTTGCAGACAGTTGTGGATTCGCATCCCGGCCGATGCTATGACATATGAAAAAAAAAACTCATAAGAATGCACCTACTTTTGAGGCCAAATAAAAGAATCTAGGATTTAGTTACTAGTCAGGTAAAATAATGAAAATGCACATCAGGACAAAATATTAAATAGGAATTGCTGATGTTTAACTAATGAAACTATGATTGTTGCGGGGAGTTTTTTTTTTAGTTTTATAAGAACGAATATGAAACTAAAGTGTTATTAATCATTTTATTATTAATGATTTAATACGTTTTGTCTATGATATTGTATATTGTTATTATAGATAAAAAGAAAAAAAAGGTTTGGGTAGAAAAAATTCAAATTCGTGATAGATCTAAATTTAATCAAATATATATATATATAAGCAGTTTTATTTATTGTAAATTTTATTCATATTTAAAAATATGAACACAGGTAATAAAATATTATGTTTTATTCTCGATGTTTGTCTTTATAGGATAAAAGGAACAATTGTTGAGTAATAATGGTAAATGAATAGTATATAACTTAGTCAATTTAAATGTATTCAATATGGTATTTAATATGTAATATACATGACTAATTAATATTCGAATATCGGCCTTTCAAGCCAATTGTGCAAACACTTTGCGAGTGTTAAATAATAAATGAATACCCTCTGACCAATACAAGATATAGAATTTATGCAGGAATAAAAACAATTGGCTTGAAAGGCCAATATTCGAATGTAATTACAATTGTATACAGACGCTATAAAAATAAATGCTTATGACTAATTAATAGTTAATGATAATTATAGTTATGGATCATTCTCAAATTGATAATTGATAATTATAAATTTTATGTATCAAATAGTAATCCATATCATTTTGCTAGTGATTTTATATATTCATGGTATGTTAGATTAGTATTAGATTTATCTGTTATTATAGTACATAGTTATAATGATAGGTATACAACATTTTGGAAAATGTAACATGCCACATCATATCAGGTGAACTTATTCTCTTTCCCTGAGTGATGATATGAAATGATCATCATGAGTGAATTATGAATAATAATTATTAACTTTGAGTAAATTAAGGACATATTTTATAGTATATTGAGCTAGTTATTAAATAAGAGATTAACCACTCCTTTCCTTTTCCTCATATCCCTAAAGGTGCTCCAGAAGCAACACCAGAATTTCAGACCATATTCGAACAGGAGATGGCTATGGTTTAAGTTGATTAGTCTGTTTTTTGCCTTAGCTCACTCTCATTATATCTTTGAATATATATGTTTTATTATGCATCATATTCTTAAGTTTAATGCTTTGGTATGGATAACAGTAGAATTGTTTTTGAAGTATGTATTTGCAGATGTAGATTGTACTTAGCACTAAGCAAAATGATGACAAACAATAATATTAGTTAAAAGTTATTTTATATTAGATTGTTACTTGTCATCTATCCATTTGAGATGATCCCATCTATATCATTAAGCTATATTATCTATCATTTATACTCAAGTTATTTTAAAATGCTAATAATTTATTTAGTCTTTAAAAAAATCCAAGTTGTTTTTAAAATGCTTATATTATATTAATATAGAAGTATAATGAGTCTAAAGTAAATTCAATGTATGTAATAAATTGGAATAATAACAAATAAAAGGGTAATGATTTATTAAGGTAGTGAATAGATCCTAAGAGATTTTCCTGTAATCATAAAATGATATTGTTAAATCTGGTTATATGTAAATTCCTGTCATATTTGTCCAAGATTATATATGTTTTCTTTATTGTTCCTAGTGTATCCATAAAATTTGTATATAATGTAAATAAATTTTATTTTAAAATATATTTAGTGGTCCGTGGCCTTATTTCTAATTACTATCAATATTGTTATTGCTATCAACATTATTTTATTGTCATAAAGTCATCATCAGTCAATATAATAGATTTTATTGTGTGTTATCATATCAAAATAAATTTTGTTAAGCTCTTACATTTAAAATATCTAAAGTGTCATATCTGACCCTGCCTTCAAAAGTGGACTATTCCAGATTCCTTGTCTGATTGTCTAGCACCCAGTTGCTATCCAATGAAATTAAAACTTTCACTGGGGTTCGCGCACCAAATCTGTGTGTTTCTAGTAAGGTAGTGAATCTGCCTTTAAATAGTCAGCCTTTTGGAGGCAAGGCAGAGAACACATTCTGTCGTTCAGATTAACAGAAGTAATTGCTCTCTGCCTTGCCTCCAAAAGGCTGACTATTTAAAGGCAGATCCCCTACCTTACTGGAAGCATGTGGATTCGTTGTGCAACTGGGTGCTAGCCAATCAGGCAAGGAATCTGGAATAGTCCACTTCTGAAGACAGGGTCAGATATGACATAAAGCTTCATCACTTATTGATCAAACATTGTTGACCTGAAGTATATGTATTATTTTAAATAATATTTTGAAGATGAAACATTTAGCTTTTGGAATAACCTGTTTATCTAAATCATTAGATACATCATTCAATAATCTTGCTCATATTGCCCATAGTTATTTAATAAAAGATAGTTTGTAAATTATTGGGTTTACTTTATTAAGAATTTATTTGTACTTCGTAAAGCTTAAAGTTCATATTATTGTTAGTATTGGGATTGCCAAATATTCTTTATTAATTCTATTTTGTTTTATGAACTGTCTTTGTTTGTTATATTTGGATAGTGGCAAAATCCTCTCACTGACCCAAGTATATCTTTTAAAATAGTAATATTTAAATTATTTGAACCTTGCCAAAGTAAATTACTAGTGAGCAGTCATAATTTACAATTTATGGTAATTTTTATGTCTGAAGTCATTTATTATGCTTTGCCTTGATCTCTCATGTTTATTGTTATTATTTAATTGAGTGTATATTTCTAAAATGTAAATTTCTTCTCTAGTTTTTAAAACTTAGTTTATTTTAACTTCATGGTTAAATATTCTGGTTTAGTCAAGCTTAGAATCCATACTTTGTTCTATTTTTATCTTATTGTCATTTAACACAGTATTAGTTTTATAGTCCAGGGTCTCATTCTTCATCAATAACATTGTTCTTTATATTTCATCTGGATCTTTCTTTTATTTTTTTATCCTCATTTCATCTTAACTCATTATCATAGTTGATGCATCCTGTATTAGCTCCTATTCTGTCATCATCTTAATCATGCATCACCCTAACATATTTTCTTCCTCTTCTTCTCACTCTTAAACTCGTTCACTTTTCGCTATTAAATTATTTGTTTTCAGCATCCATTTAGTCATCTACATTCTAATTCATTCATCAAATAATTCATAATTTAAATTCCATATTCATTTCATAAACCTGATTATTAATTATTTATTGGTTTTGCAAACTAGATTTATCTAGTAATAGTTTGCTTATGGATTTTAAAGTTAGTTTAGTCAATGCTGATACAGGAAGTTATTATCTTCATGAACACTTTGTGACCTTCTTTAGATTTATCGATTCATGCTAGCTTAGTTGATTTTAAGATAATATTTTATTTTAACATTATTTCATGTACGTATTCTTATTATTTATATAGAGATGGTTACAATATGTATATGTTATGCTAATTATTTTCATGAATTAATTATATAACCAAAGAAATGAGTATGGATATTTTCAGCCTAATAACTACAGAAATATGTTAGCATTAAGGTTGCTACATAACTGTTAATTGCTATTGACCAATCCAAGATAAACTACTTGCTTTGGTAGTCAATAATAACTTTCATGTCTGTAGTTTACTTAGAAACAAAATGTCCTTTTTATTTCTAAAACAAAGTGGTATATGTTTTTAAATTCAGACAGTATGAGATCTTAGAAGAATCATATCTCTGACATTCTATAAATATCAAGTCATCTCTCCCTGAGAGTTTTATAGATTAAACATTTTTATGGGTTAATTACAGTGTACACAAAGGAACGAGTTGGAATATTCCAATGTAATAACTAGAGAAATATGTTAGCAATGATATTGTTAGTTGATTATCAATTATTACTGACATTGTCTAAGCTAAACTACTTGCTCTAGTATTCAACAACAGCTTTTTTGTCTTAAGTGTACATAAAAACAAAAGGTCCTCCTTTTCTTTTTAATTCAGGGGTTTATATGGGTTTAAACTCAGACAGATATATTTTTAAAATATGAACCTATAAGAATTACATCTCTGTTATCATATAAATACTAATTCGACTCCCTCTGATAGCTATATATGTTAAATTAAATATTTTTATGGATTAATTATGATGTAAACAAAGGGATGAGTATGAAAAGGGATATTTCTATGTAATAATTAGAGAAATATATTATCAGTGCTATTGTTGATAGCTATCAATTTCTGTCAGTACTAATTGATAAATACATAGCAATATTATTGCTAATATATATATATGAAAAACAAAAAACACAAGTTAAAAACTTGCATACGCTTGTATTTATGACTATAGATAGTGTTATACCAAAAACACCTTCAAGCATTTGTTTACATAAATGTCAGAGCGAGTATTTCACTATCTCTAACTTAATTTCCACCTTCATATCATGATTTCAAGCTATTTGCTATCGTCAGTGAAGGACAGGATTAAGAAACTAGATCTAAAACACAAACTCTGAGTGTTTAAGAAACAGTTTCTATTCAGCTTGTGAGCGTGAATCTTTTAGACATGTAATGTCTTCAAACTCAGCATCGCATGCCAGATAGCTACATGGGTCTGATATCAGTTCAGCATCACCATATAGTAGAAGTCTCTGCAATATATATCATTGCAAGAAAGACCTCAAAGGTACATTTATGAAAAACAAAAAACACAAGTTAAAAACTTGCATACGCTTGTATTTATGACTATAGATGGCGTTATACCAAAAACACCTTCAAGCATTTGTTTACATAAACGTCAGAGCGAGTATTTCACTATCTCTAACTTAATTTCCACCTTCATATCATGATTTCAAGCTATTTGCTATCGTCAGTGAAGGACAGGATTAAGAAACTAGATCTAAAACACAAACTCTGAGCGTTTAAGAAACAGTTTCTATTCAGCTTGCGAGCGTGAATCTTTTAGACACGTAATGTCTTCAAACTCAGCATCGCATGCCAGATAGCTACATGGGTCTGATATCAGTTCAGCATCACCACATAGTAGAAGTCTCTGCAATATATATCATTGCAAGAAAGACCTCAAAGGTACATTTATGAAAAACAAAAAACACAAGTTAAAAACTTGCATACGCTTGTATTTATGACTATAGATGGCGTTATACCAAAAACACCTTCAAGCGTTTGTTTACATAAACGTCAGAGCGAGTATTTCACTATCTCTAACTTAATTTCCACCTTCATATCATGATTTCAAGCTATTTGCTATCGTCAGTGAAGGACAGGATTAAGAAACTAGATCTAAAACACAAACTCTGAGCGTTTAAGAAACAGTTTCTATTCAGCTTGCGAGCGTGAATCTTTTAGACACGTAATGTCTTCAAACTCAGCATCGCATGCCAGATAGCTACATGGGTCTGATATCAGTTCAGCATCACCACATAGTAGAAGTCTCTGCAATATATATCATTGCAAGAAAGACCTCAAAGGTACATTTATGAAAAACAAAAAACACAAGTTAAAAACTTGCATACGCTTGTATTTATGACTATAGATGGCGTTATACCAAAAACACCTTCAAGCGTTTGTTTACATAAACGTCAGAGCGAGTATTTCACTATCTCTAACTTAATTTCCACCTTCATATCATGATTTCAAGCTATTTTCTATCGTCAGTGAAGGACAGGATTAAGAAACTAGATCTAAAACACAAACTCTGAGCGTTTAACCTTTTAACTGTTTGACTCGTTCTTAATCGAGGCAATTTTTGATACATATTCGTTTTAATCGAGTAAATTTGACATCGCTGTAAATTGCTTAGTTTTTGGACTACGTTTACGGTTTTAACGTCATTTTTTAGAACGCAAAAAGTTTTATAATATACTGCCATCTATTGAATTATTTTACAAGTAAAAAATCAATTAATTGATGATTTATGTCAAACAAAAACTAAGCACTGCCTTTTCACATCTTTTCTTGAATCTTATTGGCTGTTGAAATTTTGTAAACAAAAGAAAATGGAAAAGCTCCGCCTTCTCATCATCTTTTCTTGAATCTTATTGGCTGTTAAAATTTTTATATGGCTGCCAAAAATTAAAAATTTACGAACGCTTTTGTTTTATTTTGAAAATGATAAACGAATGTTTTAGAGCATTTTAAAAATATTTTTTGATGAAATACAAATAAAATACAAATTATTTTCATATAATATGTCAAAAATAAATATTATTTTACAAAAATAGTTACGATTTTAGCAAGAATTATTTATTTATTGCAAAGTCGGGAAAAAAAAATCATAACGTGAAATTATGATTGCCGTTTCTTTTCATGTCAACCGTAACAAATATTTTTAAAATTAAAAATCAAAATTTATTTTTGAACAAACTTTCGTTTATTTTTATAATGTGAGAAATTACTAATATACTTTTTAAAAACGAAACTAAAGTGAATATATTTAAAAAAACGGTCAATAACTTTTGAAAAATTGATACATTATTTTGTGCATCGGCTAATTAAAAGCTTTGAGTGATACCACCTGCAGCGAATGAACAATTGGACAGTTAAAGGGTTAAGAAACAGTTTCTATTCAGCTTGCGAGCGTGAATCTTTTAGACACGTAATGTCTTCAAACTCAGCATCGCATGCCAGATAGCTACATGGGTCTGATATCAGTTCAGCATCACCACATAGTAGAAGTCTCTGCAATATATATCATTGCAAGAAAGACCTCAAAGGTACATTTATGAAAAATAAAAAACACAAGTTAAAAACTTGCATACGCTTGTATTTATGACTATAGATGGCATTATACCAAAAACACCTTCAAGCATTTGTTTACATATATATATATATAACACTGCATACAATAATATATAATTAAAATGATTGAAATTAACTTTATAAAATTCAATATACTAAACACAAACTGTATAAATATATAAAAAATAGTTATAGGTAACTTATAGCATGTGTACCATCTCTGGTAGCAATATAGTTAAAGTTTAGATTCAAATTAATAGATATATTAAACAACCTCCATACTTCCCCATTCTTTTTAAATTCATATAAATAAAGATACAATAAAAGACAAATGACCCCCAAGATGCATTTCATGCTGAACCAACACTCATCATTTGACCCAGATCTCCATCTCCCATATATATGTCTATTACATGAAGGACTATTTATCTATAGTAAATTGTTACACTTTTATTTACAAGGGTCAAACTCACCCCACTCACAACTTTGATACCATCCACCTTAGATAAATACAATAATGATTATTGCTAATCATTTACTAAACTAGAGATTGTCTCTAGCACAGATGTAAACTTTAAACCTCAGTTAAAGATTAATATATCTGATTTTTTAATTTTAAATACACACACAAATGGATTTGCATCTTTATTTATAAGAATTCAAATTAATATTTAAATAAAAAACATTAATACTTGAATGTGATTGGCAAATTATTAATAATTTGTAGTTAAATTGTATATTTACCAAATATCAAAAATATTTATAATAAGTGCTTCCTTGACTCAAAATATAATAGCATTTTTGAAAATCATGTATACAAAATCGAACTCGTTGGCCCACGGATTTATCAGTCTCATTTACTGTTGTAGTTGCATTTTGTTATAGTTTAAGGAGGAAAAATTTTTTGTCAAGCATTGGTGGTCGATAGGTCAGCACGGCCACCTTACAAGCAGTTGTCCCGGGTTAGCGGGTCGCTTCCCGGCCAATGCTATGACACATGAGAAAAAAAAGTTGAATTTTTCTCTTAATGTTAAAAATTATTTTAGATATGTTTTCTATTGGATCATCTGTTATAATTAAACAACTTAAAAATCAATTAAATCATAACAAAAATTTGAAATGAATTTATATTTCTTAGCACGTTTTAAATGTTATATAAAATATTGCTTTAATGGTAGAATTGAATATAAGATGTTTAAAAAATCTAAGAAATTAGAGGATTTATTAATCCCTGTTCAAAGTTTATTATTATTCATAAATTAATTAGATTAAAAAAATTTTATTTAGAAATAAAATATTATATAAACATCAAAGTAATAAATTATCTTACTGTGAAATACATGCTAATAAATTGTTGAATGTTGATTTAAAAGAAAAATTATTTTAAATATATTAAATAATTTTACATGTGGATAGAGAAAGAAAAAGTAATAATTTTAGTGCCTTATATAAATAAAAAAGTGGGTGGAATGATTACATCAGTTGTTGCTTTATATTTTAATATATATCATTTAAAGTAGCTTCAAATATTAGTTAACTGATTATTAACGAAAAAGATACTGTTGACAAAGTCAGTATTTGCAGTATAAAGTAGTGTGTGGGTGGTGAAACAAAGGAATTTAAATATGAAATACTTTATGGAATATTACTCTGTTGACAGAAGAAATATATCCAGATCTGTGTTTGCAAAGCATGCTGTTATCTGCAACAAAGTTTTTGTTTTGATAATGTTATTTATTTTGCTAGTGAAGAATGATATAAGAAGTAAAGGAACATAATTTATAAATATTTTGAATGCTTTGTTAAAAATAGCTTAACTGTGTAAATATACACAGATTACAGAATGTTAGCCAATTACATTTAAACATTAACAATCTGCAATTTAAATCTCCATTTTTAATTTTAATTATAAATGCTATTGGAGGTAGCAGGCATGCCATAGGTTAACTGTAACTAAATTGTATATTTTACAGAGATTATTTTTCATATATTAAGTTTTACTTAGTTAATTATTATAACAGTTAGTAGTTACTTTAGCATGATAGCATGCAAACCATTAAATGTATGTCTATGGCTGCACCTAATACTATCAAGCTTGTTTTTGTATTTAAAACAATACCAGAAATGACACACAAACTAAAGGATCAATCCCCATAAAATAATTATATATTTTTTAAATTAATGTAGTGGAAATTATCCCATATTCACTTTGACATTCATAAACATAGAATGAAGCCACTACACATTACATGATCACCATTCCCTATGCTTATTCAAGCTGTTGAAACAGAGGCAGAACTCTCCATATAGTAGCACCACTCAGTGCAAGCCAGAATAATCAATGGATGCAAGAAGGTTTGTGCATTTAATCCCTATATAGTGCCTATTCATCTAATATCCCTATCCTCTGTTGAACACAAAATGGACTACTATCAATGAATGCCACTAAACTGAAATTTTAATAGGATTTCTTATAAATGAAAGAAAATTGCTTGAAATCTACATACACAGAATATGTTCCAATTTAAAAATGACGTTTTCAATACCATCTCTGAATTAACACGTGTTATGCAGTGACATAGTTTAGCTATTCACTCCAAACATTTTGAGGTGCTGGCCTATGTTGATAATAAGTTATGGCATCAAATGTGATACCATAGTTATACCTTTATAGTCATTTTCAATTCTCTTCTTGCCATCATGAAATCTTGAAAAGTACTTGGATACATTATGGCAACTTAATGCCTCACTGATATATATGGTTTGAGTCATGTAAATGTTTCGGTAACTTTTGTTTAATTTAAAATAAATTAATGGTCGTACATTGTTCCATTATCAAATTTCATATCTAAACTCATAATCCAGATGTGGTCCTTAAAATTTTTGTGATGAATAGCTAAACTATATATATAGCTATGTATATATTGATTCACAGATGGACTTCAAGCAGCTTGGCGAGAGAATCACTCATCTTTTTATTGATACATATAATTAAAAAATTAGGTATATAATTGTATATATTATTGTATATATTATTGTATTCATTTATATAGTGACATCTACAAAGCGCATGTGCATTAGCTTATTGGTTTATTGGTATTACAGTTTATAAAAACATCGCGCTATATAAAATAAATGTCTTGTTTATATATGATTAATATTAATGTCAATAACACATATATAAATGAATATACCAAACTTCTTTTTAAAACTTGTTTTATATATGACTATTATAAAAATAAAATAAAACACCAACATTTCAACTATTTTATAATATAGTCTTTTTCAAGGAACACTAAAAAATACAAATATATAATAATAAATATAAAATGTCACATATTCCAAACAAATCCAAAAGCATTATAAAAAAATCTCTTTACCTCAGCACCTTTTCCATTACAAACAATCTCAAAACTTTATCAAATTTTTTACACTTATATACTCATCCCAAAATATCCTAAAAACATTTAATTAATAAATCTATTATTTTCTTTTTTCTTTTCTATTAGCATTCTATTTAATTCGGGTTTAATTTCACTAATGTAAATTCCTTCCTTTATTATTAGTCATATAAAAAACAAGTTTTAAAAAGAAGTTTTGTGTATTCATTATGAACTATTTTGGAAACGAAAAACTGTGTAGATGATGTTTTAAATTTTGCTATGCCTATAACTTATGAATTTTAACAAAACAAACATAATTAAGCTTAATAAAGATTCCACAGTGATTATTAAAACTTAAGGATTTAACTTTATGTATATTATTGAAATAAGTGCATGATTAAAATGTCAATAACATAGATCATCAACAAAACAAACATGAAATAAACTTAATAAATATGTCTTTTCTGTTAAGTTTTATATTTATTAAATTTCTATGGATGCTACATTTATTTCTATCAACATTTTTTTTTATCTTCATAATTAATGAAGTCATGAAGATTTTATTAACTCAGTAAAACATAAGCTCCTTTAAATAACGAATGATAACTTCATGTGATGATGATGTGATGTGATGTACTGTGGCTTCTCCTTAAACGAAGTCAATAATATCTCAGCAATTATGCCCAGATAAACCTGTTAGCCACTTTATTTTCCATTCCCCATTCTAAATTTTCTCATATTCTGCTCCATCCCATTTCCACAACATAATCTTTGTCAACTCTATAACTTTTATATCTAAATCCCCTTTATCTTTTCCCAAACCCAGCATAAAAACCAATAATTCACTTTCTGTATAATATTTATTCTTTCATAACTTCAGCAGAAATCCCCTCCATTAGTGCCACCTAGTGTAAACTTTAGTAATCAATTGATGCTAAATGATATTTATCTTGTAAGATTTAGTGCAGTGTTCAAATGACAGACTTTAGAACTCAGTGTCCATGGGTTATGGTTCATTTTATAGAGCTTCTGGTGCTCAAACTTCAAATGAACTTCTAAGCAGTACACTATTTAATTTCTTTTTATAAATTACTTTTTTTCTGCTATTAGAGAATTAGTAGCTATACAATTTACCTACATTTATAATTCTTTGTGAAGTTAAATATGCTAAAGTAAAGGTAAGGATGTACCTCAGTAAACTTTATTTTTTCCTAATTATTTGTAAGTCAATAAATAGGAGAAGTTTGCTATGAAGGAAAGATTAATAATATTATAAGTAAACTATAGTTTAGCACTGCTTTTGATTAGGTAGATCATATTCATAGCACTAGATGTGAATATGATCTGCTCAGTTGAAAGCAGTGCTAAGCTGTAATTTATTTATAATATTATTAATCTTTTTCTTCATAACAAACTATTTCTATTTAAAAGTAGAGATTTTAATTATTTGATATTATTATGAATCTACTAAAAAAATTTAAAGCTTCACAATTTGGAAGTTATTATTACACCTTTAATTGAACTTATTATTAAATGTATATGTAATATAGAGGATTGAATACAGACTTTTTCAACTAACACTTTGAAAGGCTAACCTTCCCACAATTCTGTGATCTTAATGTTTGCTGTCTGCCTGTTAATTAGGTCATGTTTGTATTTGTATATTAGCATAGTGTAGTGTTTGTAAAAATGGTGGACATTTTTGTGCACTCCAGAAAAACTAGAATTTATTCGTAAGGCTGTTTTTAGATCGCGCTCTGATAGCTGAGGAATTTAATTAGTGCATTGACATGATGGCGATCGATTAATTCCTAGAAATATTTGCTGATTACAAATATTTTTAGATAAGAGTCGCTTACTCCATTGGTCATTGCACTGATTGATTGTTGCAGTTGTCAGAGAGTGATAGGAACACTGGGTAATAACTAGGCAGTGTAATATGAGAGCAGTAGAGAGCAGTCACGCAATTGAATAAGCAGTTTTTAAGTAGAAATATCTCGAGTTAGTGCTGGTGGTTAATGATCAGCGCCCAGTGGAAATGTAGTTCCGGGTGTAGCTGAAAGAGACCGCAGCAGAGATACTGAGACAATTCGTGGGAGAGTTTCATTGCAGACCAATGCATTGGAGAGCCGTTGCAGACCAATTCATTTGGAGAGCATTCATGGCAGACCAATTCATGGAGAGCATTCGATGCAGACCAATTCAGCAGAGAGATTGCAGACCATTTCGTTTGAGAGCATCCGCTTGCAGACCATTCATTGGAGAGCAGCCAGTGCAGACCATTCATTGGAGAGCATACACAGTTGAACATTAGCGAACGTTATTGGATAGCCACACAGTATGACTGGCAGATTATAACATTGGCACAGTTGGAAGTGCGGATATTACACATAGCTTTTTTTTTGTTATTTTTCAATTTCCAATATTTTAACGTAAATACATGAATTATTATGGTCGTGGAAACAGATGCTAAACATTATTATCTACTTTGTGATTTTGATTCAATTTCTGAACTCTTTTTAACAACAGCAAGTGCTCTTTAGTTCTTTTTTCAAACATATATCTCGATTCACCTATATATCCACTACCATGCCTACATATCCATTTATAAATCATACAATTTTTATTTATAAATGAGGTTTTATCTTTAGAATTATTAAAGAGTTGTTTGGGGAATTGAGTGATTTATATGGCTTAAAATGGATAAAAACAGATGAACATTTAATGTGCATTCAATTTCTTGATCTTAAAATAACTAGAAATAAATGTATGCTGGATTACTATATGACCATTAAACCAATAGTAAAAAGAGGTTATATTCCATATAAATCAAGAGTGCCAACATCGCATAAAATGGCAGGTTTGAAGTCGTTCTTATTTAGAAATAATAGACTTTGCAAATATTTATTGAAAAAAAGCAAAAATATTGAAATATATTCAAATGAATTGTTAAGTGTTGGTTACAATTATAATCATATATATAATGTTAGTAAAGATTTTTAATACAAGATATAAGAATAAAAATTTTAATAATAATATTGATCCTCCTGCTAATAAAAAAATATGGATATCAATACCATACATTTTGAATGATCAAATAAATTTTATAAGGAAGATTTATAAAGGTATATGTGATATTGCATTTTACATACCTCCTACATTAAACAAATTAATAAATAATTCTAAAGATAAACCTCATTTATAAATAAAAATTGTATCATTTATAAATGGATATGTAGGTGTAGTAGTGAATATACAGGTGAATCAAGATGTGCATAAGAAAAAATAACTAAAGGGCACTTGCTATCGTTAAAAAGAGTTCAAAAATCGAATCAAAATTGCAAAGTAGATAATAATGTTTCAGCACCCATTTTCCATGACCATAAATAATTCATATATTTATGGTCTTAACTTCAATTACAACAATGTTAAAATATTGCAAATTGAAAAAAATAACGACAAAAGAAAATTAAAAAAGCTATGCATAATATACAAATACAAAACATGACTTAATTAACAGGCAGGCAGCAAACGTTAAGATCATGGAATTGTGGAAAGGTTAACCTTACAAAGTGTTAGTTGACAAAGACTACAAGGATAATCAAAAGCACTACTAGGTGGTTAAAATTTTTTAAATATATCTAATTACCGTATTTATAAAGATACAATTATATAATTACGTATATTGCTTTGAAGAAGTACAGACATTGAATTACAATATTATTAAAAATGTACTTGTTTCAAATATTAAATACATATAGTGAAAGTATCATGGCATGATAAATGAATCAGAATCTTATTTTACACACTCCATATGTGCCTATATCTCCCAAACCGTTCTCGGAAATATTAAACACCTTTCAGAAATTAATTAATTAAGATGTAACTTTCCAAAATAAAGCATCATATATAAAGCTATTATAAAGATCAAATATTGCAAACCAAGTAAATATTACATGCAATATAATGGTAAAAATCTTTTTAAATATGCTACTACATAAAATTTCAAATGTTTTGGCCATTAAAATGGAGTATCTCTTTATCGAACAACCACATGTGCTAATTATTCAGCAATATATTATCCTTGAGGATTTTACTTAAAATAATAATAATGTGTGAAAATTTATTTCATCCGTTAATAACGAATCCATTATTGTAAAGAACAGAATATAGACGTTCAACCTTGATTTGAATAAATTGACTTTTTTTAAAAGCAATATTTCATTGGTTAAAGCTTGATTTATACTACTTAAATAATAGCCGGGGGGTCATTTATGACTCATTAAGTTTTCTATGCTCCTTTACATGATGCAATAATAGTAAGCATATTTATAGCCTCTTTCAAATATTTCTATTTCTTCCAAAAACTGTATTAATTTATAGATCGAGTGGAAACTACCTTTTGCTTTTTATTTATTCAGCAGTAGTGAGAGAATCAATATAAATCTCCATTATGATAAAAGTGTCGCTAATAATGCCTTGAATCTTGATTGCTCTTTAAATATTTTGATTGACAAATTTGGCTTTGTTTTTTTGTTGCACAAACTTTTAAATCTCTTTCTTTTACACAGACCAGTGCTTAACTTCAATAAAATTCTTTCATTGGAAAAAAGGATAAATTGCATTTATATGTGAACACTGGATGATTAGATAAGCTCTGTTACAGTAATAGCAATTTTTTTGCTTATTTAGAAGCTATGTTTTTATGGAATGCTTGCTTAATGTCACTAGTAAACTGATTTTTATTCTTTGGTCTTGTTTTTGTTGAGTCATATTAATTTAGGATTTTTCCCATAAGCAAAGGTTTAGTTGCATCTTTTAACAGACTCAAATGTTGAATTGGTGTTTGTCAAAAGTTTTACTCTTTTCTAGAAAGACCTCAAATATGCAAGCCTAAGCCATCCTTCACAATTGAGTTGTTTAATTGATTTTTTTTTCACTTACTTTTTGATTATCAAATTGAATTTATACCTTTGCATTACAATATCTATTGCATTCTGAAACTTTAGCTTGAAAGAATGTTTCAAAACTGCTTGCAATTGCAAGATTTGATAAATAGCAGATCCACATATACCAAAAATGCTTACCTTAGTTTAACTTTTATTTCATGTGAGTCAATCAAACAGAGCAGTCTGTACAGGTTAATCAATCAATTTCAGAGACAACCTGAAATAGTTTATGTAAAAAGACCCTAATTGTACCATGTTTACCTGCTCATTTTTTTTAAAGAACTTTATAAAATTTTCACTATTTATTTATTTTTTATACCATAGATACAGTTATCATAATTTTAGGCAGATAGTCAATTAATACAACTTCCACATTGCATTACTTAAATAGCATTATATGCTAATCTATTGCTGGATCAATCTAGTCCTCTAGTCTAGGAACTAATATATGTAGGATCTTTGCATCTCATCCTTGTTTCCAATAATACTGTGCATTATGCAAACAGATATATTATTACATTTTAAAGTTTTATTTAATTTTAATAATACTTACAATAACATAAATCATCATGACAGTTATGTGTTTATCATCACTCCTTGCGGTTCCTTAATTCTGATAAGCCTAAGGTAAAGGCCCTAGTGAATTAGTGAATTCATTCAATGAACAATGTTCTCTAGTCACCAGATACCTTTTCTCCAATGATTATGTACAGAAATAACCCATCAGTATTTGTTTGTCACTGCTTATTTAGTCATTGATTTTGCTAACAGTGAATCTGGGTCAAATGATATCTCTACTGTGAATTAATTTCTACTCTTTGAAAATGTGGTTGCTGAAACAAAGAAAAAAAAAAAAAATTTTCTTGCAGTATATTGATCTTTTATTGAATTGTCATGTAATAGCACAAGGAAACTTTTTAAACTAATTTTTTGTTACTGGTCATTTAATTAGAATCTTCTCTTTATTGTAAAGCAATAACTTTCTTCTACTTTCTTACCCATATTATCTAACTGTATGTGATCATTTAAAATCCAAATTGAGATGAGATAGATGAGTTAATGTGTAACTCTTTGATAAGTTCACTACACAAGTCAACTTATGTGCAATTATAAATTCCTGTGACAAAAGATCAATTTTCTATATATTTTAGAGATCCTAGTTCTATAACAATTGTCAATATTTTCAACTTTGATTGTTGATAATGTTATTGATATTAGTAATTGGAAGTAACTAAGAATGTCTCTAATATTTTTTAAAATGTAAGACATAATAATAACTTGAACATCTACTAAATTACTACCTAAGTCTTACAATATTATAAATAATGAATGAGGAATAAATTATATGTTTACTTTATCTGCACAATACTTAATTAAAGAGGCATTTAAATATATATTTCTTAACATTTATACTAAAAATATTAACATTTATACTAAAAATATTGACATAATTAAATATTCAAATTTCATGAAAAATTTTAAAGCATCAGATATCATTATAATACTTATTATATTTCAAATCTACAGTTTTTTTAAATAAATATACATTTCACTGCATAAAATATATACTAATGTCATAATATTCTTTGCCTGCAGGTTTGTTATTATAACATTTTAGATATACTTATATGTTGGACTATTTCCATTATTTTTTTTATTTTTCTATTTATTTCTTTTTATATATCAAAGTGTCAGTCATGAAGTTTAACCTGGGACAACTGCTTGGAATGCAGCTATGCTAACTATTAGGGCCACCAATGCTTGACAAATTTCCATTATCTTAACATTAAATATTGAATGTCTTTAAAAAAATGTAATCTTTATTTTTATTTTTTTAATTACATT